>PVKU01001808.1:0-268592 GCA_004027475.1 Anoura caudifer | reverse complement strand
AATTATCTTGGAACGTTTTTTCTTGTTGTCTACTGGAAAATCAGGAGCCATTGCTTGCTGGGGCAATGGATTCTGTTCTTTAACATCCAGTTTTCTCTGGGCCTGCGTAGGGACTATGGTGTCTCCCTTCTACCAGGGGAGTTTTTATTTGGTAACCATAAAAATTTTTTTAATCAAATAACTGAAAGATTTTTTTTTTCAATTACCTGGTAAGATTACTTAAGCTGAACTTTGCTGTCAAACTGATCTTTTTCACCCTTTAAAAAATATTCTAGATGGGAGAGAAAATGGTCTGGGGGAACAGAGCCTGTTCAAACGTTATCTTGGAGAAAAATGTAATGCGCCATGTCCTTGGGCTTCCAGTTTCCTGCTGGCCTTGCTTTTGGCGTCTCTTATCTCCATTCCTTTACCTCGAGGTTGCCTGGACACCCTCTTAGCTCCCATTGCGTGAGTTTGTTCCTGTGCCTCCAAACTGTCTCACCTCTGTGACTGACCCTGGGGGTGAGCGACGTGGGCACAGGTTTTTAGAAAGGGGCCTTTTCCAGCCGGTTCAGCGACTGGGCCTGACAGTAATCCTGAAGAGCTAGGACTACCCTGTCTGATGCTGGTCTCACAGGGCTGCGTCTGAACTCCTTCTGATGGAAGAAGCGTGATGCTCTGTGAAATGTCGAGCACTGTGGATACGGGGCCATCTCATAATGCACTTTTAACACTTTTTCCCTTTTGTGTAAATGGAACTGAAGTTTCACAAATGGTGGAGAGAGGCTCTATAGTATGTGTGTGAATGTGTGAAATCCCCCTTTTCAGTGTAGGGGGGTATCTAGATACCCCCCATATCCAGGTTCTTCATTTTTGTCTGTAAAGTATACCCTCATCTTCAAAGGGCACTTGAACCCAAGAGCTGCAAAAAATCTTTGCCCCAAAGCAAAAGTGACAGCACAGGCCACCACCCATACGTGTGAAAGCTACACGTTGTTTTAGACCAGCTCAAAACTCCCACACTCTGAAGCTCCCAATCTGACCGGACGTTGCCAGCCCCATCACTGGCACTTCAGAGCCCCTTCCAGGACACAGGCCATTGTGCCAGATTAGTGCCCATGGAAAGTGAATGATAACCGTGGTCCAAGACAGTTTCTATAAGTAGCTGGGAAACTCTTAAATAAGATCTACAACTTATTCCTGCAGGAAGCCGCAAAGGGAAGAAATAGGGTTAATATCTGAAATTCCAAATCGAAACCAGTACTATTTGGTCATTCCAAATCAAGTTTCTACTGCAGATGGCACACTTTTTCTGAAGGGGCCTGATAGTAACTTAATGAGCGTATCTGTGCCTCAGTTTCCCCACTGCAGTGCTAGTATCAGCATCCTAGAACCAGCAGATTGTTCTCCTAGAAAGTTTAGAAAGACATGATATTTACAATGTGGGCATACCCAGAAATTGTTCAGCTTAGAGTTTATAGAGAATACACTTTCCGACTGGGGTAAGATTACTCAAATCAGCTTAACGTTTTTGTCCTAAAAATGCCACCAACACGCAGCTGAGTATCTCCCTCTTGCTTTGCAAGAGTGGGTGTAGTCAGTTGTTTTGTTAAACAACTTCCTGCCAAATCCAGCCAAGTTTTCCTGCCAATGGAGCCAAGGGAGGGCCCATGGGACCCTCGGAATTGGGTCCCCTTGGATTCCGCAGCTTCTGCTTCCTCAGCAGCAAGTCTCAAAGCCCAGAACGGTGAACGTGTAACACAACAAAACTCGCCTGCGGTCGAAACAGCGGAGCATGCACAGCAAATTGATTTAAATAAAGCATGTCGAATATTTGCTTCAGTTTAAATTCCTAAAATGCCATTTCATTAAATTGTGTTTTCATTTATGTCAGGTGACTATCATGCCAAAGCTATTTTTTAAAATTATTTTAGCAGTTACAATGTACATTTTTAGAACAAAATATATTTTTAGAATAAAGCACGGTCATGATAAAGATATTTGAGCCCTGCAATATTGGTTTTGTAGTGGGATAATGGATTATGAAGTCTAAGGGTTTGTCTGTTTGTTTTACTGCAATTAAAATAAACATTCATACCAGGTCTCCACACCCCCCGTCCCCAGGAGGACCTGCGTGCGGCAGTTGCCCGTCGGCACCTCTGAGAAGTCACACTGTGGGTTTCAGGATCGAAGCGCATCCTGGAGGCAGGTGGAGGGATTTGAGAGGACTAACACAGAGACAGGGGACAGGGATGTTGTGTCGTTGGGGGGAAGCAAGAGCCCTTTTCCTTTCCCCAAAGGAGAAAGCGGGACCTGGAGGAGAATTTAACTGTGAGTCGTGGGGCTGCCATCCCTGTGCCTTCTGTCACACAGCCAGGTCTCTGAGAGTTCCCCTTTCCTTCCCCGGGGCCCCCGGCCGGGTGATTCCAGAAGGGCCCAGCAAACCTGAACGGCGGGACCCTCTCCTGGCACGGTCTCCCGGTACACGTTGATGTCTCACTGAACACAGTGCGATGCCACCTTCGAGGAATAATGACTCTCACTCATTCACAGGGCCGAAAACACGTGCCAGTTAGCCACTCCATACCAGGCACTATCGTAGGCCCCACAGATACAGGATGAGTGAGGTAGAATGTCTACTGGGAAACAACTTGAGGTCTGGTGGATGGACATGCTCGTAAAAAACTAATTACAATGTAAGTGGATTTGGCAGTCACTCCAAGAAAATGTCTTCTTGAAAAAGGACCCTCTTCACACCAGAAAAAAAAACAAATAAACAAACAGCATGTGGGAGGGCCTTGAACTTGCTGGGGAAGCTGCCTCACTCAGAAGGAGAAGCGTCCTCTCCAAACCAGTCCAGGCCTCCGACCTCCCGAGTGAGCAGGGGAGGCAGAGCCTTGAGGATGTCTCTAGTACTGGTATTTCAATGACATTGATTCTAAATATGAATTGGAACTATTTTAAGGCTCTTTTACTTGACACCCATAGTCACAAAATTTTCCTCTTCTTTTTTTTATTATTGATGGAAAGCAATTTTTGACATATTAAGATAAGATAGATACCAGCTTTTAGTAGATTCTTTTGGTTATCCAGCAAACTTGGAAAAGACTGCTTTTCTCCAAGAATCTCCTTGCTTCCAACGTATCCCCACAAAGTTGGAGGGATCGGTCCTAAGATCTCAAGTTCCTGCACCTGGTGGGCACAGCTGACCCTAGTTGACCTGGGTCCATCAGATTCTCTGTCCTGGGAATAGAGAATTGGGACTAAAAGAGGCTAATCTGTCTGCATTGTCCAGGGACAAAGCACCTTCGGGAGCTGTGTAGAGCTCACCTTCTGCTTTCCACATTCATGAAAAAACAGAAGGACGATGGCAATGGTCACAGAGAGAAACAGACACAAAGACAGACAGGGAGCACAGCTGTGTCTGGGAAGTGCCTAGTTCCCGGGGCCAGTCCCTACCCAACAGGGACTCTTCACCCTCCTGCTCTGTGGGACACCCACAGGTCCTGTACACATATCCTCTTTCTGGGTAAGTCAGCTCAAGTTGGCATCTGTCACTTGGAACCAGAGGAGTCTTGTCTAATGCTCCATCTGTCTGGTCCAGGTCAAGTCCTGCCTACATGACCGAAACGCCCATGACCTCAGATGTTTTCTCCCTTGGGTGCACTCAGGATTTCAGGTTTGATTCCCAAGCCCCACCTCTGACCTGTTGAATGGGGGCAAGGTACCCACATTTTGTAAGTAGCCATTAGGATATTCCTGTGGGTGCTGGGTTAGAACCACCGGATAATAAAATAGTCCTTGGCATTGAACTATGACCCAAGGGCTGACACATGCTCTATCACAACAACTCTGTGATGTAGACACCACCCATCAGGGGAAATGCTGACCCCTTCTCCAGATGACTCATCCCAGCTCTACGAGCTCTTACACTTCCGTCTGATCTCTGTCCCCTTACTCACGGGTGACCTGTCTGTTGCTGAGTTTAGAAGGAGAAACCAGGCCTGCTCGGCCCTGCCTCTTCCTTCCTTCTGGAAGCTGGCCTGCCTGCAGAGAGCATGGGCTCCCGGACCCACTCCTCCTCGATAGAGATCCTCTTCCACAGGCCCTGCCCCTGCTGGCGGGGCTGCAGTGGGGGCGACCCCTCCAGTCCAGTGCAGATGTGGCAGGGCAGCAAGTCCTCAAGGGGATGTTCAGTGTTATACCCGCAGGGAGAGCTACATCACCAACTTCCCAAGGTGGCATCTTGGTTCCACCTGGCACACTTCTGGTCCTACATCACTATTTGTTCTGAGCTCTGACAGGGAGAAGGGGGCTCTTGATTGTTCTCCTCAAGACCCCTTTAATATTACAGATGTGTTTCCCAATGAGACCACTCTCTGTCCAGTACCAAGTTCAAGGTCTCTCCTCTGCCCTTGGGGAAGGTCTGGAGTGGTGCTTGTCAAACTCACTGCACATACACATAATGGCAAGGGGTGAAAATTAGGTTTTGATCCTGAAGGTCTGGGGTGGGGCCTGTGAGTCTGCATTTCTAATGAGCTTCCAGGTGACGACATTCTGTTGGTGAGAAGTCCACACTGCACCCACAAGGTTGTATGAAGGACACCTTCCAGAGAGGTCCAGAGCCATACAAGTGTGGTAGAATCCCCCCCACCAAAGATGTCCATGTCTTAATTCCTGGAGTCTGTAATTATGTCACCTTACATGGAGCAGAATATTAAGGTGACATAATCACAGACTCCAGGTAATTAAGGTATAATTAAGGCTGCTAATCAGCTGCCCTTAAAGTAGGGAGATTATTTTGGATTAACCAGATAGGCCCAATATTCTCACAAGGGTCCTTAAAATGGGAAGGGGGAGGCAGAAGCGGAGGCCAGAGGGACGTGATGTGAGCAAGCCTCCAGCAAGACTCCACCAGCCACGGCTGGCTTTGAAGATGGCAGGGGGAGATGCAGACCAGGGAGTGTGGGCGCCCTGCAGACAGTGGGAAAGGCAGGGAAAGGCTCTGCCCTAAGGCCTCCAGAAAGAAGCACGCCCTTTGGACACTTGAATTTCAGCCCTGGCAGACCCATGGCAGACTTCTAACCTACAGAACCGCAAGATAATAAATTCGATTGTTTTGAGCTTCTAAGTTTGTGTTAGGTAATTTTTACAGCATCACCAGGAAACTAATGTACAGACACTTCCTTCATAGCAGCTTTATCTCTGGGGATCAAACATTTATATATAAGGGATGCTTGGTAAAAAAAAAATATGTCTAGGGCTTCTGTATGAAAAATTCTAAAGTTTTAAATGCCAAAACTACCAGACTATGTGAAGAGGACCCACTAATGCCTGAATGGACTTGATTTTAAGGTAAGTGAGCATGACGAACACGGTATTAAAAACTCAGGCCTGATTAACTCCCTGACGAAGCACAGCGTGATAAATGCCGTGGAAACCAGACCCAGCGCACAGCGTCGGGGAGACTCCTGGTGGGGCTGGACGCCAGGGCCCAGGGAAGGCAACGTGGGTCACCTTGTGGGTCATACTGACAGAGGTTTCCAGCTGCAGGGAAGCATCCCACCCACACTTCAGAGTCCAGTTTTTCAGATATTTACACGGAGTGGGAGGAGGGAGATGCAGTGATACCGTCACTAGCTGTAGGGAGACTCCCTCATTCTGGGCCATGTCTTCATGGACTAGATTTCAGGTTATGAAAATCAGCTTTTCAAATGCTTCTGCCTAGAGTTGGGAACAGAAGTGCAGCTGCCAGAATTGGGATAACCTGTGTTATCGGGTTCACTGGTTTGTTCAACCACAATTTCATTTATTCTATCATTGGTTCATTCACCCACCCAATATTTGTGACATATCTACCATTTGCCCAGCATCAGAAACACAAGACTAAACGCTATACAGCATTGCTCCAAAGGAGCTGCCCATCTGGCTGCAGAGAAAGGCTGTTCCAACTATGATGGTGGTGAGCGCTATGTTTGATGACTGAGCTCTGCCCCCAGGTGCATGGAGAAAGGGCACCCAACTCAGTCTAGGAAAGGAGGTAAGAAGGGCATCAGAGAGGGCTGGAGGAGGGGGCACTGTTCAAGAAGAATCTGACAGATAAGAATAAGGTCGGAGCCGGCACTCTCGCGGGAGAAACAGCATGGCGCTATGAAAGAGCACAGAATACTCAAAAACACTGAGAACTGGGTGTGGCTGGAATTCAGGATGCATTCCTGCAGGGGAACAAGGAGGGGTGAGACTGGAAAGGCAAGCAGGCGCTGGTCATGAAGGGTTTCACGCACCGTGTTCAGAAGACTAAGACAGAGACAATGAATGGAGGGTGATAAGCAGGGCTGTGATGTGGCAGTGGGATGCGAGTTCTGGGAAGGTCACCCTGGTGGCTGTGAGCCCAGTGTCCTGGCAGGGAGGGAGGCCAGGTGCAGGTGGGCCAGCTGGGAGGCCAGGGGAGCGGAGAGACGGAAGGGGCTATGGTGGAGGTACTCTTTTTAAGGAAGGACCAGCCTTGGGGATTAACCAAGGTTTATTCGAAACTGGAGTGAGAGATTCAGAATTTATTCAGTGCCCCTGAAAAAGTGTGAAAGAGACATTAGGAAGCTGAGAAATGCGGAAGGCTGTTGCTGGGGGATGCAACTGGCTCTTTGGCTCAACAAGAGGTTGCGAACCTAGAGCGGAGGGAAGTGAGGACTGTGCTCTCCACGCGGATGTGTATTGTTGTCAGGTGCTGCGATTATAGGCTTGGCTCCTGCTTTTTCATTCACAGTCATTTACTCGGCAAATCTCGTATTCAGAATCTGAGTTCATTCCTCATTAATTCCGTGGCGGATTTCTGTAGCCCAGAGATTGAATTACCTAATAGCACCTGCCTGAAATGATTACCACAAAGGAAGCCATGGGGTGGTATTTGATATAAATGATTTGTTTCTTGAAGTTGTAATTTTATTAAAGGGGGACCCAGTGAACCACCTTCACAAATGAAGGTGAGGTCTTAGCTTCTATGAGGTGCCTGGGAGGTTAATGATCAATTAGCAGGTAACGAATGACAATGTGGCTCGGGAGGAAGGTGGCATTTCTCAAGTGGTGGGTCACCATCCCAGGGAAAGGGAGGCATTGCTTTAATCCACTTCCTGATAAGTGTGGTAACCAGGGTGAGAGGGAGAGGTAACCCACTGAGGAGAGGGCCCATCCTGTGCTCATGAACTTGCCGTCCATCATGGCTTTGATCTGATTGCCTGAATTATTCCTGAGTGGGTGAAGTAGGGGTTAACTTCACTACCCGCCAAGGGAACGTGGGATAATGCTCCGAGTGTCTGCCTCTCCCAGACAGGTCTGGGCAAGCCGGTGCTAACAGAACCTGAGCTTTCCATCTGAAGTGATGATGGCTTCAGACCAGGCTCCTCCAGTAAGTAAGTTCCAGTGTCTTTGAAAGTCCACGTGGAAGGGGACAGGGGGAATTAGGATGCAGGCTATAAGGAACTATTCTAGCATTTTGTTCAGCAATGAAAAAAACACATTTCTTTGTCATGTGTTGTTTAGTTCAGAAATAATTTGTCCTTCCCAAATCATGAGTTGGATGTTTTTATGATTTGACACTTTTTAATCCCCGAAAATCCTGAAGGACAAAACAGTACATCTGAGGGCGGTGCCCGAGGGACGTTCTGGGGCCACCCTCATCTTCATATCCACGGCCATTCCCACAACTAGGGGCACTTGAGACATTTTTCTGGACACTTCCTCCCTTCTCCCCCACACGCTGCCATTGCTGGATGGCTTTACTCTTTCTATTCTGGCAGGAGTAGGGTCCAGGGGTCCCAGACTGCCAGTTTTCCATAGAGCCGTTCTAAAGAGTCCCTGGCCGGCCAGGAAACTGCTGTGTCAATTGTGTGAATGCTCACCGGGGGAGAAGGACACCCCGTGGGCATGTGCACATGCGCGGGTGGAGGGTACTTTTCTGGTGAGAAGCACAGGCTTCTGAGTGCTGCTCAAATCCCACTAGTAGGATGAATCTACTCTGAAGGTTGGTCTGGCCTGCACTCATCAACCATGCCTCTCCCACCTCGTGCCCAACCTTTGCCCCAAAAGGGCCTCGGGTAGACACATAGACAGTGGTTCCCACACGAGATGACATAGGGAATTCCCAGGGAGTCTCTGAAACACAGGGTCACAGGCCCTGCCCCTTACCAACAGAATCAGACTCTCCCTGAGGTGGGGCCCAGGAATCTGTATTTTTGTAAAGGCTCTTCCAGTGGTCTGGGTGTAGTTGGTCCGAGAGGTGACATTTAGGGACTAGAGGCAGAGGACACATGTGTTTCACAGCAGCCTCCCTCCTTGTGCAGATAACGAGCCGATGGGGCTGTCTCTGCTGCCCTCACAGGCTCCACGTCTTGCCCACGTGTGCTGGCTGCCTGATGCGGGGCCGGGACCATCTGTCCACTTTCGGGTGTACAGTCTGCACTCTGGGCGCATCTCTGGGCTGCTCGATGCAGCAATGCCAGCAGCAGCAAGGCGCCCTGCGAAGGCCACAGTCCCAGGTTCCTTTGCAGAGCCCACATCAAAGGCTTCCCAGCAAAAGCTGCCAGGGCCTCTCCCCAGCTGAAGCCTCAGAAGTTAAACAGTGGGCCCCGGAGGATTAAGGTCCCACTTCTTCACTTGGAAAGGGCATTAATAGTTAAAATGATGTATCAAAAAATACATAATCCTCTGTATACATTCCCTTCTGCTGCAGACATTTTGTTTACACGCCTGCTCACTGAAATGTTCTCTCCGAGCTCGCGTGTTGTCAGGTCTAATTTCAGACCACAAACAGTGAGCCCGAGTGGTTGCTGTGGCCACCGATGTCCATCCCGACTCCCTCGTGCATGACAAATGCCTCGTACCATCGAGAGCAGTTGCACTGAGGCCAGATTACCCAGAGGGACGTGTCTGGTAGCAGCTCTCTGGAACCTCAGTCCCAGGACCTACAAACATGTCCCCACCGGTCCCCCTCCTGCCCGGCCCCACTCCTCCCCTCGTCTCTCCCACCACACAGTTAGTTCTAAGTGCCATCACAAGGCTCCTGATTTCCCTGGCAGTCATCATCTTTTCCATTAATGTCGTTATTTTATTCCAGGGCCCATTAGAACTCCCGCCGTAATGAGAACTTTGGGTGTCACCATGCATTATGTCACCGGTCACCCACAGCTCCAGCTGTTGTCATGAATGCTCCGTGTGCAGCTCTCACCTGGACCCCGACGCCCCTCCTGCTGCCATTGGGAATGATCACCTGCCCACCCCTGGAGCCGGCACCGCATTGAGTTCTATTACCTCCCTCATCACCCCCTCTCCATTTCAGCTGCCCACACCTTCTTTCCAGCCACCAGCTTTCCAATTACAACTCCATTATCTTTATTATTACCTCAGTTACAATCATAATTGTCCCCATAACAATTTCCATGTCTATCCACCCCTCTACAATGCCAGACCCCGGCCACCTTTGATAAAGCATCAGGCGTCCCTGTGACACACTGGACATGTACTCCAACCACCCCCCCATCAATGTCAGAAGCCCCTTCTTTTCCTTTATCACATCCCGTGACCATGTTCCCCACAAAAGATCTGCCCCTTCCCGCTGCAATTTCACCACTGCCATCATCATTTTTATTCACAGCTCACTAACTTCCCTTTCTGTCGCAGCCAAACAGAAGGAATCCTCCTCTTAAAACACCAGCTTCTCATCTGCATGGGCCTCTGTGACAGGTGCCTCTCTGGCCCCAAGAATTCTCATGACCAATTTCTTCCTCCAAGCAGTCCCTGTTAATGTAACCAGCGGGGCACCCCTGCATGTCTGACGTCCCGGTGTGCGCACAGGGTAGGCGGCGCCTGACCACGGCCCTGCTTTATCCATCAGATGGTGAGCTCACAGTGGGTCAGACCAGCCTCATCTCCTCCCCGGAGCATATAGCAGCTGGACAAAGTCAGCATCCAGAGAGCATGGTTCACTGCGTGAGTCAGTGCCTCATGCTCCTGGTCTTCACACTCGGAGGGACCGCTGCTGCATCGATCCCTAGTGGAACCTCATGAATGGAGACTCCCCAGGCCCTCCCCTGCTCTCAGTGGGCACCCTCCTCAACCCTGCCTTTCCTAGCAGAGCCCCGTGTTCTGAGACTATTTCTCCCTCTTCTCCCACCTTCACTTCTCACGTTCTTCTCTGCATGCCCTCCCTCCAGTGGCCTTTGGACTCAAAAAATGATCGGATACAATAATGAGCATTGTAGAGTGAATAAATGGTTTTCTCTGGGGACACATGCCTTTCAGAGGGAGAGCCAGGAGGGGCTACGTCTTTCTACAAATGTCTCTCAGATGGCAGAATTTATTTTTTCTTTTCTTTTCTTAACATTTGAGAGGGGGTGAGGGTGGAGTGGGGGAATAATCGGCAGGGCAGTGAGATTTCACAATACCAGTCAAAATGTATTTCGTGGGCACTGTCCTTTTCTCTGAATAAAACCCACTTGAAAGGCATCTAATAAGTTACCCTGGATCGACCCACCTCTATTGCTCAGTGGCCATGGCACCATCAGCCGATGAAGCCATCTTGTCTGTTGTGGAGTTTCTGTGAGTTCTTCGCACCCAGTTGTGAGTGGTATGAGAATTCAGTTGTCAGAGATCAGTCTGGCGTGCATGCATCTTCCCTGTGCAAACAGCATTCTTCTCGAGCAAACACGGGGCAAAAGATGCTCCACTTTGTGATCACGGAGATGACAAAAATGGGCTGGCACTAGGCCAATCTACAGAGACTGCGGGGACCACAGACTTTTTTTCTGCCTCTGGATCATTGGTCTCTGGCCAAGGCGGTCTGAGAGTTGGCCCAGGAACCCCAAGATGTGAGGCGGCTGTGGGGGCTGCTGGACCGTCCCCGTCCTTGGCAACATGTTCCTCTTCCTTCTCTATTTCTTCCTCTCTGTTAAGCCTTCCTTTTCCATAGTCTGAGGTGTCATTTTGCCTTCCTGGCCTTATATTGGCTCTATGTCAGTGGCTCAGCTTGATGCTTACACCCCCTCCCATGAGGTCCTCTGGGGTCGTTTCCACCCCCTGAACCCTGTGACGTGCTCCCTCTCTCCCAGTTGGTTCTCAGTAATGCAGTCCAGCCAGTGCCAGGGTGTGGCACTCAGCACCTCGCTATGTTGTCACGTTCCTTCTTCATTTGTTTCCTGGGGTCAAAATTACTGTCTGGACTGGACCCTACGCTCCTTCAGAGCAGGGACCATGACATGCGCTTCTGTCGTGTGGCCCATGGCTCATCCCATTGTATTGGACACATAAATGTTACTCAGTGAAGACTTGCTAACTGGGCTTCCTGCTCCTTTCTCTTATTTTACCCTCATCGGTCTTGCCTTGCTTTCTGTGTCCCCTGTTCTCCTTCCCTTCTTCTTCTCTGCAGCCTAAGGGCCCCAGGCTGGAGACCCACATAGCCCTGGCTTCAGCCTGTTGGATGCAGTACAGGGTGGGGAGATTTCTGGCTCCTGGTTGCCTAGAAGCGAGGGATGGGGTTTAGGAGTGACACGTAGGGACCACCCTGAATGGGACTCACTCTCGGCCTGTTAGAATCCCTTGGCTTAGCATGAGAAAGAGAGGCCAACCTCAGGGTTATCAAAAGGGGCCACAGTAACAGCTGTCATGAGGCCACTGGGGCCACACGCAGGAGGAGTCAATCACAAACTGGTCAGTGCTGGTTAACTCTCGATGACATATTTGTTAACTGCACTGTAGATACACCTACTGGGGGGAAAGACTGAATAATTTAATTGGCTTTGATGACACACAAAAGTGGAAGTTTACATGAGCATTTTGCCATTACTATGGGTCCTGCTTACGATCCATTCTCATCAGCATGTTGGAAAGCAATTTCAGTAAGTACTCAGCTTAATCAATTTGCATCTGCACATTGACCTCCGGGACGCCGTGCGGGCGCGGGTCCCATCATGCAGTGTGCTCTGCGATTCTGTCTCTTCAGACGGCATATTTCTCAATATTTGTACGTGGCTGTCATATTCAATCAATGCAATCATCTGTTCCCTCCTTTCAGCTGCCTCCCTCGCCCCAGGAGGTGGGAGCCAGGCAGCACCTCCGCCACTGTGTGTCAGCGAACACTTGCTCACTAGTCCCCGAAAATCTGGGGGACTAAGAAGACAGCAGGGCATTCTGGCATAATGGAAATGACGGAAAAACAGGAAAATGTTTTATCAGCTTGTTTTCACAATTAAGTAAACAATGAGCACTTATACATGGCTGATTCCTCAATTATTCATGGTTTGAAGCGCTTGAAAATTCAATTCAACTAAATAACCTTTCCTTTAGCCCTTATTAGGAGCAAGGTATTGTGATTTGAGGAAGGGACAACAAAGATACAATCCACCAAGGGAAAGCAGAGAGACACACCAATGACTGGGATACAAGCAGAGCAAGTAGAGTAAGAACAGCACAGTCGACGCCCCGAGGATCCAGTGAGGGAGGGCAAACATCTGCCTGGGTGAGTCCGAAGGGGATGCGCTTCCCTAGCCCCAGAGACCCTCCTGGCTCAGGCCCCCATCACCTCCTATCTGGACCATTAGAGCAGCTTCTTGTCTGATCTCCCCCCTCTAATCGCTGCTTTCCAAGTGATCTTTTTTTATCTTATTTTTTATTTTTCTAAATGTGTTTATTGATTTTAGAGAGAGAAGGAGGGAGAGGGAGAGGGGGGTGGGAGAGTGAGGGGGTGAGAGAGAGAGAGAAATATTGATGTGAGAGAGAAACACCAATTGGTTGTCTCCCATATGTTCCCTGATTGGGGATGGAACATGCAACCTAGGTGTGTACCCTGACCAGGGATCAAACCTGCAACCTGTGTGTGTGTGTGTCCTGCCTGGGAAGCGAACCTGCAAAACTTTTGTTGTATGGGATGATGCTCTGACCAACTGAGCCACATGGGCCAGCCAAGTGATCTTTTTAAAGGGCCTCTGATTATGTCACAGCTCAGCTTTGAACCCTCCATTGTTCCCAATTCTGCAAGAAAGCGTTCAAGTTTCTCAGGTTCTCACACTTGAAGATAAGATGTCTGTCATCCTCTGAAGCCTTAACCCCCTTGTCCCCCTTACCCCCACCAAGCATACAGTGCCTGCTACACAGTGTGTTCAACGGCCTTGCATATCCTGTTCCTTCTACCTGGACTGCGCCTCTCCTCTTCTTCTCTCTTCTGTCTTCCCGGGTTCCCTACCTGTCTGGAGAGCTCCTACAACATTCTTCTTACTGTCCTCTGCCCCCAAAACAGGGCTGATGCTTCCTGCCCCTTTATAGCACACGACCCCTCACCCCACTTATCACAAGCATTGCAGCCTGGGGAGGGGTGGCGTGCTTGGCTGCCTGCTAACAGTGTGTCCTCTTTGTGGTCAGAATCCAGGTTGGAGAGCACATAGCAGGTGATCCACGCATGTTTGCTGAACTAAGTCAAATTGTTTGCGTGGGCAGTTAGGATACACCATTTTCCGGGGGATTAAGGGGGGTGGGTGTACATGATGGGCAGTGAGTGTAGAACATGCTTCCATAGAATGTGGAATAAAAGAAGGAGGTCAAGAGTCACAAAATCATGCAAAAGCTGTCTGTTTCTTTTCATGGAGACCATGATCAGCAGAAGGAGAGGAACTGACGGGCTGTGAGAGGATACGAGTGAGGTCCCACCAAGCGCAGGAAGGCTCTGCCGCAGAGGGTGGGACAGGGGCTCAATGTTCACTCTGTGGGAAGGTTTGCCTTGCAAGGGGCAGGGACACTTTGTCCCCAGAGGGACAAAGCAAGAGGCATTCTAAGAAGGAGAGGAGAAGAAGCAAGCAGAGTCCTTTCGGCTTGGCCCCAGGCTTAGCAAAGGGCCAGGCAGCCTTGCCTGCAAACTGCCAGCTGACACACCCAACACCCCTACGTGTTCCCCACGTAAACTGCTAGATGTGAAGAGAAAACACACATAAATATTGAGAAAGTCCTTTGACTTTTTGAGCAACAGCCTCTTCAATACCCTGCCCTTGATAAATGCTTATCACCACTGAATGGCTGTGCAAAGGAACAGGATGGAGCATGGGAGCTCTGCTGAGCCCCCTGGACTCTGCCCTTTGCCCTCCAGGAGGCTGAGCAGCATGGGGGCCCCAGCGGGCTATGCCCTGGCAGAGGCTGGTAGGTTGCAGGTTTGGGAGAGAGTCAAACCCTGCGAGTCTGGAGTCCTACTTCACTGATCTTCCTCAACCCTATTCTGTTCTCTGGAGATAGCTCAGGTGGCCATTCACATTCAAAGGACAGTTTCTGTTTAAATTCTTTCAAACCACACCTTAAATGGCCTACAGGTATTTTCCTCCACAAGGGTCCCTGAAGACTGGGTGCGTTTTGAGGACTGTTAGGACCAGGGCAGGAGGAGCGGGTGTACCCTCAGCTGTGCCTGGACCCAGGTTCCCTGCACACACCATTCTCCTGTGAGGCTTAGAATTCTCAGTCCCACTTCAGAGAGACCTGGCGGACCAGCTTTTCCTACCAGAATGCAAACTCAGGGTTGAAGCTTAAGGGTTTGCTTCTTCTGAAAGGCTCTGAGAGCAGCTATTGTTCCGGTGAAAGTCTAAAAGGAAGCTTAAATTCAGGGACACGTTTGCAATGACTACCACATCAGATGGCAAGCCATGTTTTTAAGAACCTTGAGATTTCATTCTAAAAACACCAGGGGTTTGGTTTGGTTGGGTTGGGAAAAGATGGGAAAGAGAAGACAAGGAAGATTTTGTTGACTTTTGGTAAAAATCCATTCACCTCAGCATCGAACAGTGTGTTTACACTCCCTTTCCCACCACACCCCTTGCCATTCTGTGTATAACTCCCACTAAAACCTACAGAAGAGCATTCCATGGGAAGGCCATCATCCCTCAGTGGCTTGGGAAGGGCGTTTCCCCTCCCCAGCACAAAACCCACCTGTAAGAGTTACAGAGGGAGCTGAACACACCAACCAGGATGAAGCATTTGTGCTTCTGACCATTTTGCATTATTCTCAGCAAGAGTCACGTGTTAACAACAGTAATATTAAATTAACTGAGTAAATAGTAGTTGCTCAGTAAAGGCCTATTGCCTGGAACTGAAAGTTATCAGAGAGTGTACGAGCACAGACAGAAGTTTTCCCGTAGACTGGCAGGTAGATTTGAACTCTGCCTTGTACCCCTTGTCCTCAACTTACTTTTCCTTGAAAATGCACGCTCACAAAGACACATCAACACACAGAATCCTAGACCTTTGGAGATGAAAAAGAGACCTTCCTGGCGCACGCAAACCCAGTTTCAGGCTGCAGAGAAACGCGGGAGAAGACTGCTTCCTGCGGGCAGCAGAGTCAGACAAGGACGCATCTCCCTGCTTGTTTAATCCACATGCAGGACATATCCTATGAAAACTGGGCTAGACTCAGAGGAAGGCAGACTGACAATTGGTAGAAGAAATAGCAACAACTTAGGAGATAGATGACCCCATCTTACTGGCAGAAAGTAGCCACGATTTGAAACGACTTCCCAGGAAAGTAAAAGGAGAAAGTGCCAAAGCATGACTGCCCTTGAACATCAAGAAGACAAAATCATAACTGCAGAAGAAATGCATGACTTGAACATGACAATGAAGACACTGAAATTGGTAAAGATTTTGCTTACCTCGATTCAGTCATCAATTCCAATGGAGACCGTAGCCAAGCAATCGAGAGGAGTCTGAGACTCCGAGGGGAGGCAATGGAAGAATCAGGGGAGATCCCCAAGAGCAAAGATGTATCAACAGAGACCAAGGCTAAGATCACTCACACCCCCCTGTTCTCAACTACTACGTACAGACATGAAAGTTGGACAGTGAAGAAGGCTGATAGGAAACAAAACTGCATTCATTTCAAATACGGTGCTGGAGAACAGCGCAATGGGCACCGTGGACACCGGAAAGACCAACGAGGGGTCCAGAGCAAAGGAAGCCTGAAACATCCCTGGAGGCCAGATTGACAAAACTGAAGCTGTCCTCCTTTGGGTGCATCGTAAGGAAGCTGGGTTCTTTGGAAAAGACAATAATTCTGGGGAAAACAGAAGGCTGAAGGAAAAGAGGAGACCAAATGTGAGATGGATTGTCTCCATAAGAGGAGCCACAGGGAGGAGTCTCCAGGAGCTGACCAGGGCTGTGGAGGACGGGGCATGGTAGACCCACCCCACTCACCCACAGGGTCACCAGGAGTCACAGCTGACTCAATGGCAGGCGACACACACGCAGTGCTTCCAAACCCGTCTGTGGTCCAGAGCGGCCCTGAAGCTGGGAGCTCAGCTCCCCAAATATCACATTTATCTTAATTTGGCAAGAAGCTGAAAGCCTATCTGGGGCCATTTAAACTCTAATGTTGTTAAGGGCTCATCTAATCAGCTTTTAAAATAAGCTGCTTTCAAATGCATGGGGAACAAAGGTAGGGGAGAAGCAGGCTGAGGGGGGCAGCTTGGGAAGCACCCCTCTGTTGTCTGAGTGGCTGAGGAGCCAGCAGACAACCGGATGCTTTCCTGTTTGGTGACTTCTGCCCCTCCAACACCAAACCATGCCTGTGATCAGCCACTTGTAAGTACAAGGGGAGAGGGCTTTTCTGGACAATCCACCCTCTCTGTGAAGTCAATTGTACACACGTGACAAGGCTTGGCAGAGAAAGTTGACTGGCCTCAGTGCCAGGAGATGGCTTTGAGATTTGATCAGCAGAGCAGCTGATGCTTCTGAGAACTACCTCTGAATACTGCATCCTGCAGACTTCTGAGAAGGCCCACCCTCAGGAGGCCAGCAGGACCCACCACCCCTGCCTGGACCACTGGCAGTTGGTAGCTGGCTTCAGGGAGGCCCCTCACATCCAGCTCGGGTTTGACGGGACTTCCATCAGGCCTAGGCTGAAAGAGAACTTCGCCCTGGTGCGTTCATGGGTCTGATGTACTCGGGGATGACAAATCTGATTCTGACACCAGTTCTGACATGGGTTTTTTTCTTCCCCTGCACTAAGCAGTTCTCTGCAACATTCATTTCAGACACTCTAGCCAGAGAGAGCATCAGACTCCACAGGCTGGGGGCTCAGTCCCACAAGACTATCCTCTGCTTCAGACAGCAGTCACAAATCCACATTGTCACTGGGCTACAGATTGGAGGGTCCCATGCCCCCTTCTTTGGATTCAATTAATTTGCTAGAGCAGCTCACAGAACCTGGGAATCTTGCTTGCTCACTAGATCACCAGTTTATTGCAAAGGATATTATTAAAGGATTCAGACCAACAGCCCAAGTGAACAGCCTGATGAAGACCCTTCACATAAAGTGGGGTCCCAATCCAGGGAGCCTCCCTGTTCTCATGGAAGCACTTTGAACACTGACCTTCTGGTGATTGATTAAATCATTGGTCACCAGTGATTGAAATCTCCAGCCCTTCTCCCCATTCCATAGATAGAGGTGGGACAGCAAATTTCAACCCTTCAATCATATGTTTGGGTCCCCTGGCAACCAGCCCCCATCTTTAAGGGATTTCCGAAAATCACCTCGTCAACAGAAGGGGTGGTTGAAAGGTGCTTGTTATAAATATTGAGACACTTATTTCTCTTATCACACTTAGGAAAGGCCAAGGTTCCAGGAGCTCTGTGCCCCAAACGGGATGAAGACCACTACATATTTCTTACTACACATCACAGTATCACGGGGGACATCCCAGGCCCTGCTGTAAACATCAGGCTCCCCCTTGCCTTTCAGGGGCGTTGCTGACTCAGTCTGCAGGCTGATTCCCGGGAGGCCTGGGGCAGCAGGGCCAGGCTCGCTCCAGAGCCCAGGCGAGGTTTCTCTTCCTCCTGCCCGCACAGGGCTCCCGGGTGCCCTGGTGGGGTCCTGGGCCCCTCTGTTACCCTCCCCACCCCACCATCAAAATCTTCAGGTGCCAGCACTGGATGACAATGTGTGGGTGTTCTTGTCAAGTGAAAAACTGGTCTCCCCTTTACACCAATATTCTTTAAATATTTATTCAGCATCGATTTAGAGGACAACAGCACCCTAGATCTTATACTCCCACTGAACTCACCTCACTCGGACGTCAGTTTCAAAAGCACTATTTTTATCTAAGCAGGTTCTCTTTGGGGGCAGGGGGCCTTCATCTTTTTATGCAAATGGTTTGTTCAATATTCTTTTAGCTACACAAGTATGTTGTCTGAGCAGAGTGCTGATAAGTACGCATATTTCTGCCTTCACACATTTCCAGTGATGCTCCTGTGACAACTAACCCTAGTTGCTGCCCAGATGGTCTACCTGTGCCAGCTCTGCTTGGCTGCAGGGAACTTAATCTCCACCAGCTGTTCACCTGGAAACACGAAATTAAGCAATTCACTCTTAAGTGTGAATGGCTGATAGCCAGCTTGGTGCAAAAAAAAAAAAAAATGATGTCTCTTGCGAGTCTGTATGTTTAGAGGTGCTTTAAATGGCCTGGGTACTAGTCAAGTGTCCCCAAGTAAGGCAGGATGTCCCCAAGGATACTCTGGGTTGATTTCAACGTGGGACTTCTTACCACTATCCAGTGATGGATAAAGGGTGCATGGTGCATTTCAGGAAGGAAATGAGTTTTTCCTGAACAAACTTTAGTGATTGCATTAACAAATGGAGGGAGAAGGCTGGTGGGTATATTATCATTGTTTTGTACAATGAGAAAGAGCCTCACTTATTTCAAAAGTTTCCAATTCAGACTATTGAGTTTCAGTGCCAGGGAGAGTTATTCAGAATTATTGAGTGCCTGTCAGCTCTGTGAATCCTGAGAGCCTTCTCCCACGGACTGTTTTTTAGAGGTTATTATTTCAACTTGAAAATTCTTTAGACACATATATGTGGTGTCAAGATGGAATTAGGAAAGCTTTTAAATTAAAAGAAATAAAACGACAGTTTTTTTTCCTTCTAGCCATATAAATAGTTATGGATAGAGATAAAGAGATGGGTATTTTTTCATAATGCTTTACTAGGGGTTTGGAACTCCAGAAATTTTTGAGTCAGGCTGGTGAATAATTTAGCGCCTGATTCATGCAGGCCTAGTGCAGGTGCGGTTGGGCTAGAGAATCAAGTTTAAGTTCTTGGAGGGGCTGAGCGCAGTAACACACTTTTATTACCAACCATATCATGAAATGCACTTTGGAAATATTTTACTAGAAGTCCAAACCTTGGAGCCCGGTTTCCCCAGCCTTTTCCAAGACAGCCTGAAGCCCAGGGAGGTAATGCACCCGACCACCTCATTGCAGGGGGACTATACCCCAGGCTGTTGTTATAGCGACAGAGTCTCAAATTCCTGGGAGTGAGCAATTACCAGTGAAAGCCTCACACTGGCCCTTGAAATGATAGGTAATAAAAGGTTCAGAAAATGGTACCTTTAGTGATGGGCTCTTCGATGCTTTCTCTTCCCCGCAGGTCTTTAATCCTAATGCCCACAGAGACCTGGCCTCCACGTGGCTACGACAATACAGGCGCCTGCAACAGCAATGGGGAGGGAAGAGATGCATTTATGGTTTCAAAATAAGGAACCTTGGTTTCCCCTTCCATTCTAGTGCTGTGCCTTTTCAATACACAGGAGGTTCACAGTGCAGATTTCTAAAGCAAACTGTTAATTTATTAAGTTATTTCCACTCTCCAGAGAGTTCTATTTGTTTCAATTGTTTTCTTTTATGCATTCTAATAGCTTTGCAATAAAGTGGTAAATACTTAAGGCAAAAATTGTACAGAATGATAAGTCCAGAAAGGTGTTTTATGTAGCAAATTGACTCTGAGATCTTTGAGGGTGGCTGTAGTCCCACGTTTAGATGGTCTGATGTGACAAAAGCTTGACACTTCCTCCGGGAAGCCACTCAGCCCCCCTAAACCCAGGGCCCTCTTATGTCCTTAACCTCTGAGGACCTCTTATGTCATAAAAGTCGCCACATTGTGAAGCTCTTCTTTTGAGCTGTTCTCACTCTGGATTCTTAATCTGCAAGGACAGACTCTGTCCCGCTCACTGCTTCTTAGCTCTTGTCCCAACTACAATGTCAGCACAGAACAGTTCAAAGAAGCAGCAACATCTATCGCAAGGGGGAGTTTCCCTGGCTTCAGTACTCAGTCTCTTTAAGCAGGGCCCCTACACGGTCCCCAGGGACCACTGACACAGCCCCCTGCAGGATGGGTTTGCCTTTGAGGGCTTGCTTCCCACAAACCCCTCTCCAAAGGGCACCCTGAGCCTCGGGGATCTTACCAAGAGGCCCCCAAACAGGGTGTATTTGCAAAAAATTAAGTAGCATCGGACAGCCGAAGGAGCAAGCCTCTGCCTAAGGTGCAGGCTTGCTCATCTAAGTTATTCCTGAGAAAATCAATCTTCCCCGGAGGACCTGCTGGAACCTCGGAATGGGAGGAAGTGGAAAGATCACTTAGTTCTGGAAGGGCGAGCAGATTCCATCGCTGGTGAATGCTCCAGCACAGGAGCCGTGGCCGCCTGGAGAGGGGGCTGTGTCACCGTGAAGGAGGCTGCCGGCCATTGGTGGGTGAGCTTGTGCCCAGGGCAGGGCAGTGCAGGCGACAGAAAGGCAGGTACGTTCCCGCTCCAGTTCTAATCTGGCTGCTCGCCAAATGAAGAGTGACAGGTCCTTTGGATAGTGTCGTTTGACAGCGGCTGCCCCAAATCTGCAGCCTCTTTTCCTAGCAGGTAGATCTGACATTACACAACCTCTCTTTCCATGAAGTTAAACCCCTCTCCTTCCTGTGTCCACCTGTTGACCTGCTTTCTTCTCATTGTCTCTGTGGTGGGTGGGGGGAGGTACCCTCACCCTAGGAAAGCTCGTCCAATCTCTCTTAAAACTACAAAGTCAAAAGATATCAAAAGTGATGGCAAAATCCCCTTTAGTTCAGGTCATTAAACACCGATACCTTCAACATGCTGTTTTATGGTCATTTCTCCAATAAGATGTAGACACGGTCATTCCTTCATTCAACTCAGTTATTTCTTTCACTTTAAATTTCTTTCTGTGGTGCTCTTAAAATTATTGAAGTAATACGTGCTCACTGTAATAAGTGGAGACATACACAGAAAAAGTCCGTTCTTTCCCTCCAATCCCAGCCCTTGAGGTAAGGCCCTCACAGACAAGTACGTGTCCTACTGCGCTGTCCTAAGTCAGGTTCCCAGGAAGGAGACCTAGACGGTGCCTGCACACGGAAGGTAGACCAGGGTGCACTTACACCTGTGAGTTCCTCCCCTGGGGGAGTACAGGGAGCTATCCTCCATTGTAAAGGTGCTGGCCACTGGCCCCGACCAGTCTTTGGATGTGAGCTGCCCCCCTCCCTGGGGAGGGGACAGGCATGACCTTGGGCAAAGCACCTCCCTTTGGCTGAGAGCGACCCCTGAAGAAGAGGAACTCAGCTGTGGGCTGTCAGAGTCGACACTCCCAGCAGCCAGCAGGGGAGTGTTGGGTGCCTCCAATTTGGGGGCGCTCCGACACCACCCACCACACCTACCCTCCCTCATGTTCCTTTAAACCTAATTATGCACAGATATACAGATCCGTGGGGTGGTTTGCTTACAGTTTTTAACTGAAATCCTCTGTGATGTGTTTTGTCTCAACATGTATACACACATCATCCTTTTCCCCTGATTGGTGATGCACACATACCTATACTTTATCTGAACAAAGACCGTATTAGACACTGGCACTTTTAGTGCAGTCGCCTTATTTTTTTTCTGTGTTGCTTGCCTCTCTGCACCTTCCGTCCCCCTGCACCGTCCACATCGCTCTCCACCCCATGGAGACAGCATGGAATGGGGACTTCTTGCCTTCACGCTCATATAACCACAGACATACATGTGTGAGTATGAGCAAACGCACTACGGTGTTTGGTCACTGGGCGCAGCCACTCATGAAGCAACTACTGTGTGCCAGGCACTGGGCGCAGAAGAAGAGGATAGAGCCTCTGCCTGCGAAGGAGAGGATGTGTACTGGCGGTGACAACAGGAGGAAGTCACTGAGGGAAGCATGCACCACACGCAGAGTTATGCAGAGAATCAGGACTAGACTGCAGGGCTCCGGTGCCGGTCTTGTGTGCTTTTCCATTTCACTGGCTTAAACTAAAATAGGGTTCAAACTGTGCCCTGCACAATGGCCACACTGAATTGGAGCCGGTGTGTGCTGGCCTCCCTGACATCTCGACCGCTGCCTGTGGCAGCAGGAGGCTCAGTGTGCTCCCAACGTGCTGGCCCCGGGATGCACTCAGCACCAACTCACGAAGGGATCCATCCAATTTGGCAACAAGCTGTGCTGCCCTGGAAAGACGTCACAGGGAGGCCTTTCCTTGGAGTAGATTTTCATATAACTGGTGGGCAGGGAAAGGATGATTATATTTATATATGAGTTAATAATATATTATAACTCCTTTCCCTCGGGTTATAAGCTGGTGGGTCACACTGTGGGCAAGCATGCCTGTGGCAGCAAGCTCCAGAGGCGAGATCCCCAGCAGAGATAAACACGGAGTGCTCCCAAATCCTTTTAACTTACACACTTCTGGGATGGGGGACTGGAGGGGGAGGGGACGTGGAACCACGAGAGGTGTGTGTACACAAGACTGAAGAGCAAGGCAACCCAGCTCCCCAGCAACTGCAGCCAAGTGAGGTGTTCTTGCTGCCCATTCTCTCTGCCTACTCAGACACCTGCATTTCCCTCTATGTGCCCAGCCTTTCATTTATTCTGCTTCTGGGGTCAAAGTGTAGTAAGTTATCACTGAAAAAAAAAAGTACTCTCCCTGTGAAACATGTCCCGAACATTGTGCGTTGTTTTCTTTCCTCATCAGAGGGTTCCTGCTCCTACGGAATGTGTGCGTGTTCAGGAACGCAAGGGCCTGGGTTGGACCTTCTCACAGGGCGGGGGGCCCTGCCCCTGACAGCCCAGGCAGGCTCTGTGGATCCGGGCAGTGCAGCGTGCAGCCCAGGGGGCCCCGGGACCCCAAGCACAGATTTTCCCCAAAGCCCTGTGTTTTTCCCCCTCTGGCCCCAGTGGATCATGGGCAGAAGACAGGCGCTGCCAGGCCAGGTGAGACACAGCAACTAAAACCTGCACACTTTACGGCACAGTTCAGTTTGCTATCCTGTGTACACCCTGGTGTTGGGTTGGCTCGGGTTTGTTTATTGCAAATTGCTGACCATGTCCTTGCGAATAGCCTTGTGATTGCAAGGACACTGATCAACTCCCTACATAAAACTGCCCAATATTCTAAAGTGTTGTCATTGATATTTTTTCTCAATTCTCACAGCAGTCCATTGCTGAGAATGGATCAGACTGTGAATGGCCAACAAATTGTACCTAGTCACCCTGATGCGGAAGTGGGGAATTTGGGCAACGACCGGTGACCTGACCTACACCTGGCTCCCAAACTCACAGGTTCTCCTGCCTGATGAGACCTGGAATGACTGTAGTTCAGGGCTTCTACTTTCAGGCACCAAATCTGAATGTTTCTTAGAAGGATTTCTCTGACCCGTTGCTATCGGCAAGATGTCTCAATCCAATGAGACGTGGAAAGTTCAGAAAGTACTTGAACTCAGAAAGTACGTGAACCTGTTGTGCAGAACCACTTATCTGCCCCGCCCCAAACCTTGGGAGAACAAACATTTATTGCCTCATGGTTTCTGTGGGTCAAGAATTCAGAAGTGGTGTTTCTGGGTGGTTCTGCCTCAAGGTCTCGCGTGAAGTTGCAGCTAAGATGTCGACAACGGCTATCGTCATCTGAAAAATTTGCAAGGGCTGGAGGGTCAGATTCCAAGGTAGCTCACTCGTGTGACACTGGGGTTGCAGGAGGCTGCCCCAGCTGGGCCTCTGTGCCCTCACAGCATGGCCGGCTTTCCCCAGGGTGAGCGGCCCAAGACAGGCAGGTGGAAGCTGCAGCGATTTTTATAACCTTCCTTACCATCATTTCTGCACCGCCCCATTGGTTACACAGGCTGTCCCAATCTAATGAGGAAGGAGACAACACAAGGGGATGGATACTAGAAAGCAAGAATTAATTGGAGGTTGTCTCAAAGGCCAGCTACTGCAAGTGCTGTTTCCCTTCCTCAATAATGATGAAGACCAGGGAGAAAACACGTCGCTTCCTGCATCTCCGTGGAGCAACAAATGGAAGCACGTGGAATTAGGCTCAAATTCTAGCTCTTATGAGCCACACTCTCTTGGAAAAGATACGTATTTAGTGCCTTTTCTAATCTTTAAAATGGGAATAACGACATTTCCTTACAGGGCTGCTATGAGGATTAACTTAGGTAATAGATGTAAAAGGCTTAACTCAGTGCATGGGAGAAGGTTCAAAACTTGTTAGTCCCTCTCTCTTTACCCCTTATTCCACCACCTGGGTGATGTGGTTAAGTGCCCCCAACCAAGAGTCAGTCTTCTTCCTCCAGCTTCCAACCCAAAGGAGGGGCTCAATCTTGGCAATTTTTATCTTTCTCTCCTCCCTGCAAAAGATTTGCCGAGGCTTAATAAAGCCAGGACATGTGAGGGACACTGGTTCTTTCATATCTTAATTAGTAATTAATTAAGTAGAGGTGCAGATGTCCAGAATATTTGACAGACAGGTTCCATAATTATACTTTATCGCTGTTACTAATGGAAAATATGGTCAGGGTGGTACAAGCCTTCCCAGAATCTCAGATTTAATTGCATGACCCAGTGGAAAATCAAATGAACAGGCTGCCTTTTTACATTGTTTCATTAAAAACACTTTGCTGCTTGGTGACACCTTGCACTCGGGAGCTCGGGGGGCCGGGCATCTCGGGCTGTGATCTTCAGGCTGAGAAGAAGCAGGGTCCCTCCAGGAGAGCACGCAGTCACCGTTGACAACCACACCAATGATGCTGGCAGCATTTCATTAACACCCCGCCCAGGAAGGTCTTGGTTTGAAGGTCAGAAGAGAATGCTGCTCTAAGGTCTGGGCTGGAGAAGAAAAGGGAGGGGCTTTTCCACTGTTTCTATAGTCCTGTTGGCTCCGCCTCCCGGAGGTTCTAACCAAGAGGTGCAGCAAGACCTTAACTTGGTGATGGTGGCTTCACAACCTCATATGCACACAAAAGGGATGGCAGGTAGGGAGCCCAGAGCCTCGCCACTGCTTGGAGGGCTGGTGGGATTGAGCTCTTGGGGGGAATCTTGGGCAAAGTAAGCTAGGGAGGGGCCTCTTGTGCGTTCTGACTCACACATGGTGGCTCTCCACAGGTGTCACTGAATGGGGACTGGACAAGCCACCCCAGGCCTTCAGTCTCCTTGGGCTGACTTGAGACTGTTGAACATGTCAGACCACCCTCTCACCCTGGAGACCGCGTCCCCACAGGGGATCATTTGGGTTCCATGCTGGCCAGACATTTGTGTTTGTGGCAATGCATCCTAGATTCAGTGCCGCAGCATCATTATTTCCAAATGGATTATTACCTGTAGGTTTCAGGGATCTGATCTCCACACCTGGCAGATGTGGAGCAGAGTCTGTTGGTATCCCTCATCCACTGGGTAACTTCTATTACTCTCAATTCATGATCCCAACTAGAGAGAACTCGTCAGGTCTAAGGAGAGATCAGAGACCAGGGGCGGGGCTGGGAGATGCCAGCAGGTCCTCTGGGCTCTGGGCTGCTGCGGCATTCTGGCCCTGGTTCTTTCTCTCTTCTTCTTCCTCTTCCTCTTCCTCCTCCTCCTCCTCCTCCTCTTCTTGTTCTTCTTGTTCTTGTTCTTGTTCTTGTTCTTCTTCTTCTTCTTCTTCTTCTTCTTCTTCTTCTTCTTCTTCTTCTTCTGCCTCAAGTTAATTTAATAGATTTTTTAAAGTTAAATTTATTGGGGTGACATTGGTTAATAAGAATGTATAGATTTCAAGTGTACATTTCTATGATTCATCATCCGTATATTGCATTGCGTGTCCTCCGCCCAAAGTAAATCTTCTTCCATCACCATGTATTTGGCCCCCTTTCCCCTTTCCTACCCCTACTCCTTCCCTCTGGTCACCACCATGCTATTGTCTGTGTCTGTGAGGTTTTGTTTGATGCTTTTCTTATCTGTTCATTTGTTGCTTTCGGTTTTACATCCCACATGAGTGAAATCATGTGGTTCTCAACTTCTTTCTCTGTGACTTGCTTCACTTATATCACCATAGTCTCAAGATCCATCCATGTTGTCACAAACAGCTGGGAATGTAAACTGGTACAGACACTGTGGAAAACAGTAAGGAGGCCCCTCAAAAAATTAAGAGTAGAATTACCATATGACCCAGCAACCCCTGTTCTGGGTAGCAACCCCCAAAATTTGAAAACCTTCATTTGCAAAGATATAGTCACACCCCTGCATTCACTGCAGCATTATCCATGGTGGTCAGGACATGGAAGCAACTGAAGTGTCCCTTGATAGGCGACCGCGTAAAGAAGAGGTGGTACAGGTGTGCAATGGAACACTGAACAGCCGTAAGAAACGATGAACTGCTGCCTGGCTCGTTCCATGACGCTCCCTTTGCCCTGCCTGGGGGTGGCTGTGCTGTAAAGGGCGTGTGCACCGCTTCCATCGCTCCATCGCTGTGTAGCTTCCAGCCTATACTCTCACGGTGCTTCGAGTTGGTTCCTTACTGAGCATCCCTTGCACCTGTACATCCCTCTGCCACAACCTACAGGCCTGGGTGGCACAGACTCAGTGCACGAATAACAGATTAGCAATGCACCCCGCGTCTGAAAAGTCAGATGACTACACAGAGTGTGAAACAGTGGTTTTCTCCGGGGCATGTTTTTATCTCCTTTGTCTTTTCCACTTAATCTATATTTCTTAACTTCTCCATTATGTTTGCATTTTGCTACAGCAATGAGAATAAAAGTTATTTTTAAAATTTAGGAAATATGGTTACACTTATTTTACAAAGTCACATAGCGATAGTCCTTAGCCTGGGGTTTGCAGAGAGCCCACAGACCAAAATGGGGAAAAATTACATCATTATTTTCCCCAAGCTCTAACAAAAATCTAGCAATTCCTCTCCTTTTGAACACAGGCAACAAGTCACAGTAGTATTAGCTGTAATTTTGTCTCCAATAGAAACCACAGATATTTTTATATCTCATTACAGTTGGTGTGGATATGCTGAAATATTGTTTAGGCTTATTACTACTTCAAAATTACAGTAGTTATTAGAATTACTGGCAGATCTTGTTATTTACTGTGTTAATAAAGAAGCCTATATATTACCATCCAGCAAATTTGGGCTTTTTCGTAGTATTCTGATAACTGCATTTCAATAAAAATGCCTCTTTCTCTGCAATCCTATATATTTTATCTTATACATTTATGCCATTATTCTGAGAAGGGGTTCATAGGCATCACCAGGCTTCCAAAGGGCCCCAGGACAGAAAGAAGGGGAATCAGCCCTGGCTTAGAACGGCAGGAAGGGACAGGCCTGTGTTGACACTGGTGGTCCAGGCCCTGGACTTGCTGTATGGTGCCTGCCGAATCCTCCCTAAACACTTAAGAGGAAAGTGACTGCCCCCATTCTGCAGCCAGGAAATTGTGACATCGAGGGACCAGCAGTTGGCCCAAGGTCATTCAGCATCTACGTGTTAGAGCCAAGGCAGAGCTCAGGCAGAATGCAGGTGGCTGGCCACCCTTGCTCTCCTCTCAGCCCCACAAATGGGCCAGAACTAAACGTGCTACCTCCTGTGTTTCCGTGTGTTCGAACCACATGGGAGTTTGTTGCCTGGAAGTTGACAGGATGGTCTTGACCTTCCCAACCACAGTGCAGATACCTCAAGTGCAGGGCCCAGACCATTTTCTTTTTCATCAACCCATCCCAAACCCCAGAAGGCAGTGAAATGAAGGAATTGTATTTCAAGCACTATATTGATCAGTAAATATTATAGGAGTTCAGCCATGGGAGGCACACCCTCCCATCTCACCCCCAACTTGTGCTCCAACCTCACCTTGGAGTCCTGGAATGTCCTTGGCCAACCTGGTCCTCCTTATTCTGGAGGACCCTCCCCAGCCTGGGCCTCTTCCCTGCTCCACGTCCCATTCCTACCTCTTGGTGCGCAGTCTGTCTGCATCCAAAGGGGACAGAAAGTTCTAGTGGCCAAAGCCTGACAGAGACAAATGCTTCATTACCAGGAGGTCTCAGCTGCACAGTTGTTAAGCAATCACCAAACTCGGACCGCAACCCAGGAAGGGCATCCCTCAGAGAGCCCTTAACTGGGCCCTAATTGCATTTGCTGGACATCGATCACCAGGGTAACTTCCTGTCTTAAGAGACATGTGCTCTCCTTAGCGAAAGAAGCCAAAATTGAGGCCAAAAAGGGAAAGAGAAGCTCTGGGTCTAAAGGCGCTTTCTTCACCTGATATAGAGCCCTGGCTTGCCTGGGTGTGGAGAGTGGTATTTCTTCTCTTCTTTAAACGGCTCCTGCGGAGCAGGTAATTGGCTAACCCGGTACTTGGCTGGCAAAGGTGTGACCCTCGGGGCCAGAGGCTGAGTATATTTTTTCTGATGGCGACTTTCAGGTCCTCCTCAAAAATAGCAAATTTCCTCTCAGAGGGCCTGACCCAGAGGTCACATCTTTCCAAATGCTTGGGAACACTTGTCTTCTCCAAGCAAGTTCAATTTTAATTTGCTCCATGTCATCATCTCCCTTGGATCTGCAATTAAGGGGCACTCAGTTACTAGAATGATAAAATCAACTTCCCAGGCATGTGACAGAGGACTGTCCTCTGGGTTTGGATGTGCTGTGAGCCAAACCTCTGCTGCTTCTGCATCAGTCAACACAATCACGGGGGGGCACGGGACTCAGCAGAAGACACAGATGACCCCCAAGTCCCTCCCCCAGGCCAGGGGCCTGGCCAGGTACCTCTGCAGCTCAGGCCCTGCTACTGGGGCCTGTGAACTGGGAGGAGCAGTTAGGGGAGTCACCCAGTTAAACAAGAAGCGGATTCAACCAAGTGTTTGGTATAAATCCAGTGGGACACTATTGTCATTTTGAGTGGGATAATTCTTTTTTGGGTACACTGTCCAAACAAAATCTGGAGAAGTAGGCTACCCAAGAAATCTGTGCCAGAGGAAATCAGGGAGGCAAAGCTAGAGGTTCAGACCCCGGTGCACCTGGGAGCAGCCCAGAACTTAGGCGCAAAGCCAGAACTACCAAATGGAGCCTGCAGGGCACGCCCAGAGCTAGGGTGTCCAAACTTGCTCTGCTCAGATCCTGGCCTTGTGGGAAATGGGAAGGGGAAATGCAGGGCTGGAGCGGAGAGAGTGGCCACCTGTAATGTCACTGCCAGGCCACTGTCCCTTGGGCTACAGTGGCTTGAGTAGAGCCTCAGCGTTAGCACAACCTGTGGAGGGAGGGAGTGTCATCCAGTGTAGAGAAGTACTGAGGAAGGGTTAACAGTCCTGGAAAGGAAGGTTTATTTTCTTTAACCAGCATCTGTCTTCAAAAATGAAAGTTCTATCTAAAACCTCAAATTCCTAATGTCCCTGTACGAGCCAGGGTTGTCACCTAACCTCCTGTTTTGCAGAGTATACTCTCACCATTCTGGGTGAGTGGATTTCTCCTTGGATGGGACTTCAGGACACTGCAGTTCCTGGCCTCTGTGGATGCTGTGTCATCACGCCCTCTACCACACACATCTCCTGGTCTTCCCAGGGGAGGGGAGGAGCACGGTCAGGACCCCCTCTGGATCATCCAGCCTCTTGGCCCCCAGGGAAGCTGCGGGTCTCTTAGATGTTGTGTGTATATTCAGGAACCTGAGGCAGAGTCTGGGAGCCTCCTCAAACCCTCAGATTTCACTGTGCCAAAGCTGGCTGGTCCCCAGGGGTGGGTTTTCAGGACAAGGGCACAGACATGGGCTAAGAGGAAACCATGCCTTCAACATTTCCCCCTCACATTCTGTGAGGTCCTTGGCGGCACAAATAGTGACTCTTTTCAAATCTAGCTTCCCCAGGGAGGGCCTGATGAACTCCACACTACAGCCTTGGGGAGGCTTGAGGGATGCTCCTGAACGAAATCCCACTCAGCCTTCACATCACAGTGGTCCGACCTCGCTGCTGCCCGGGAACAGAAAGGAAAGGGCAAGGAAGAGGAAGAAAAGAAAAATTATTTACTGCTCACTTACTATCTGCCAGAACTAAAAATCACTAAATAAAAAATGGCTCCTGCCCTTGAACCCTTGAAAAGAAGCTCGCAATCCATGGGGAAGACAGAGTCAAGTGTACAGAGAGCTGTTTCCACATGGCCCTGTGCTGAGAGTTTAGTGGAAGTGTGAGCAATGCCCCCTGGAAGCCCGAGCATAGAGTCCAAGGAGGCTCACAGTGGGGAGGAATCGGGTGAAGACGGAAGGAGCAGCGCTCAGATATGGGAAGGGGTGTCCCTCTCCAGAAACAGATAGAGACGCGGGGGCTCCTGAATCTCAGTGCGAAACTGAAGAAAGACACAGACTCCACCGCCCCCCAATCTGAAGTTTGAAACCTCACGGAACAGAAACCTCACGGTCCCTTCTGAGAATGTGCCAGAACCAAGAAGGCCCATCCTTAGGCCAGGCAGTTGCTCACACAGTAGGAGTGGAAGGTCTTCACAAAACCCAAGTCCTTGTTTCTGAAACTCACATTTCTACCAATAGATTCATACCTGTCTTACTATTTGCCCTTCCTGAGATATTCGCATTTCAAACCAAAGCACAAGTCACTCATGCTATAGCATGAATTAGTATCATCAGCTATTGGTCCTGGACACCAAGGGAGAAGAGGGACTTAAGGACTGCCATACGGGACATCAAAAGGGTAAAGAGAGTATGGCAAAGCCTAAAAAAACAGAGATAAAGAAGACAAAGTAACTATATCACACTGCGGGTGCTTTGACACAAAGGACAGCAAAGGAGGCAGGAGCTGGCACGTGGGTCTGGAATGCAGAGTGAGGAGGGAGCTGCTAGTGCGTTCGATTTCTGTTTTTTTGCTTTGTAGTCAGGCCATCTTATTGCCACGCGATTCCCTCATCATCTAGTCCTGCCTCACATCACACTGACAAGTGCCACCTGGATAACGGAGCCTCCACGTGGCCTCCCTGCATTCTGAAGCTGTGCGGCCCTGCTACAGACAGGCCACAGAATAAATCTCAGGTGGCCCCCCCTCTCCCACAGCTGAGCTTGGGGTCTCCCTCTGAGGCACCACCGATCACATTCCTGGACCAAGCAACTCTGAAATGTAATCTTCCAGAGTCACTCAGCTCCAGGGCTTGACTCGCATCTTTCCATGGCGATGCCTGACTTCAGCAGGACCGGAAGTACCAGACCATAGGGATGGTGAGGGCAGAGGAAAGAGTTTCAATTTCATTTCGCTGGTCAGGATCCCTGGAAGAGGACCCTAAGCAGACTCCAGGGGCCTTGGGCGATCTGCCGCTCAGGAAGGAGCCCTGCCTGCAGCTGTCTGCAGGGGCAGCACCCTCCTATCCACGGATAACCCTGGCCTGCACGGGGTTCTGGCTTTGGCTCCTGAAGGTTGGGTCTCTGGACACCAAACAAGAGCCCCGGCCCTGAGAGAAGAAAACTAGGACTTCATTTTTGGCACGTTTCCTCTCCCCTAGCCTTTGCTTCCAATCCGCCTGCTTGTCCCATGCCCACAGCTGCTCCCTTCACCCGGGCTCCAGCCTATCCTGCCTGTTTCTCCCCCACCCCCAGGGCTTTTTGCCTCCCCTCTCAACCCCCTTCCAATCCATATTCCATGCTGTTCCCAGAAAACATGTCTACAGTAAATCCGCTCAGGTTATTTTCTTCTTAAACCCCTCATGTTTAAGATGTGCCCAAGACATTTTATGATCCGGTCCTCCTTCCTCCCTGACCCCCTCCCTTGCTGCTGCCCTCTCCTGCCTCATCTCTGCACACCAACTCCTTGCATATTCCCAATTCCCACACTCTCACTTGCTGCTTGGTGCATCTGCCTAGAAACTTCTACCTGCTTCAGATTAATTCTCCAGGAGTCACCTCCTCCAGGAAGACCTCCTGACACTCCAGGGAGGGGTTAGGTGCCATCTCCTCTACCTTCTCTCCCCTTCACCATTCGCTCTCATAATAACCTTTCCAACTTGTGTTGCAATCGCCCATGTATACTGGGCATATCCTCAACACCAGGCCGTATGTGGCCCACAGAAGAGTGTCAGTTAGCATGACACCGCAGCAAGGACTGCAGCCCATACCCTCAGCTCCCCACACCTACGGCTCAGAGAACACTGTTCACTGGGTAAAAGAAAAATGTCCGCATTAAATAGTGCTGCTTGCTGCTGAAAACCATGTGCAGAGGGAAAGCAAACAAGTGATTAAGTAATGGCAGGCAAGTGTTTGACTGAGAGTCCTATCCAAATAAAATAACAGGAAAGTGCATTTCAGTCCTGATTAACCACAGTTGAGAATTAAAGATCATTTGTAACAAATCATTACAGTCAACTGATTAAAAATGAATGAGTTGGTACAGAGAACCATTACTGAATCTACGGCTAGAAAAAAAAGAGTTACAGCCTATTAACATGAGACTCCCAAGCCATGTGCATCTGCCTGAGGCCACCGTACCATTCCCAGCAAAGGGACATCCAACGTCAGAAACAGCGCGAAACCATGTTCCAGTTCAGCTTTGGGTCCAGCCCCATGTCTGCTCTTGGAGGTTGCTCAGGTTTCTCTAAAGTCTCATCTCTGTCACTGAGAAAATAATAATGGAGATAATAACACTGCCGATGTGAGATTGAAACATATGAAATTGCCAACATTTGATATTATTTGACCTACAAAAGTGGCAATTTCAAATGGTTCAATGTAATATTTAGCCAAGAAGGCTATTGCAGGGAACAAAATGAGGTGATAGTTGTAAAGTGGAAGATGCTGGAGGAATGCAAGACCCAGCATCAGAGCAAGACTGTGCCAACCAGCAGCCGTGTGGCGCTCAGCTTTGGGTAAATCCCAGGAGTCAAGAGCTTCCCTCTCCTGCGTGAATCAATGTTAGGTTGGAGGAAGGGGAAAAAGAAAGACACAAAGAGGTCAAGAATTCCTTCAACTCCCAAGCCAGGCCCTCCCCGTCTCTGCCCTGCCTCTCCCTAGGCCCCTGCCGCACCCCAGCTGGCTTCTGACGTGTAAGCACAGCCTTGACTTCACTGTGAGTGTCCAATGAGTTCGCTCAGAGGCCGTCACTGTCTGGTATGAGATACACTGAGCCCATCTCTGGCTCTGGTGGGTCAGCCCCCAAATCTGGCCTCTCGTTGCCCTTGCTCTGAGGAACCCTCTAAACCTGAGCCACTGGTGTGGAATGAGTTAATAAACAAATGTTTGGATTTAATAAATGGATGAGTCAACAGATAAGCTGACTCTGCTGGCTGGGCCTGTGGCCTGTCTTCTTGCCATGTGACAGGGTGCTACCAGAGGACAAAGTTATTCTGCTTCCACATCTGAACCCACGGAAAACACTGTCCTCGTCTGGTGCAAACAATGATACGTGGCTTCTTCATAACTAGAGAATGCTTGTAATGAGAAAGCTTGTTTTTATTTTTAAAATAATGTTTGCATGACATTTGTCCAAACCCTTTACTTACCAAACAATCATACATCTTAATCATGTCTATGTAATACATATACACAGTTTTTTAACTATCCTTTTCCCATCCACATTCATTAAAGACCTTATTCAGATCTAACCTATCCCACCAAATTCTCTCCGATGCTTTTGCCCTTGCACAGGCAAAACATGCCCTGTCTTTACCTTGCTGACTCACACAAGGTGTCCAGCCTGCGGCCCAGGATGGCTATAAATGCGGCCCAATGCAAAATTGTAAATCTTCTTAAAATATTATGAGATTTTTAAAATTATGTGTTACAATGTACTTAATGTGCGGCCCAAGACAACTTTTTTTCTTCCAGTGTGGCCCAGAGACGCCAAAAGGATGGATACCTCAATCTAAAGAATTGATATACAGGTATTCCTAGTTTGACCCCCCGCATGTGGCTCTGGCCTGGGACTGGGAGGCGGAACTGAGGGCCACCTGCATGGGCATGACAACATGCTTGGTCACACAGGGCCCTGTGCTCAGAAGGGACTCTTGCTCATGCTTGGTTTCCTACTTTGTGGTTGTCACCCTGAAATTCTTAAAAATGTTTGGACAAAGGTCCCCTTGGAGGGAAAGGAAACCATGGGTAAACTGGGGGCAGAAAGAGCAATGATATAACCCGGGTTTAGAGGGGTCCAAGTCTACGGAGCGGCCAAGCAGGCCAGCAGTGGGCGGGGGTGGGGGCCATTATAAACGCTGGGGGGCCGAGTCGGGGAGCAGCTGCAGAGGAGAAACAGGGTCAGAAAAGGGAGGGTTGCTGAGGAATCCTCCGAGGCTGTCAGGTTCTTACTATGGTGGGGGGCACAGAGAGACCCCGTTTCATGTGAAGGCAAGAAGTGAATCCCCCAGTTTGGGAAGAAGACTGTATCTTCTAGGGCCCACAAGCAGCCAGGGAGTAAAACCAGGAAGTGGAACTTGTTGACCACTGTGGTAATATGTCAAGACTGGATCATATCATTCGTTTGCTTACTCATTCCCTCAAAGAAACTTTTACTGAGAATCTAATGGGCATACATTCAGTTAGTTCCCGAACAATTTCAAAGATAAGAATTCAGGCCTTGCTCTGGGAAACTCCTAATCTACATAGAAGAGAAAGACGTGAATGACAGTGCAATGCGGTTAGTGTTATAACAAAGGTTGCCGGTCCCTGTTATGGAGTGGGGCCAGGGGATGAGCAAGGCTGAGGAAGGTCTTGTGACAAGTGTTAAGACTAGAACTTCAGGGGTCAGTGGGAGATCAGCAAACAAAAATAACAAGAGCGTTTGGACAAAGGGAATAGCAGGAGTAAATACAGGAGACCAAGAAACATTTGACACTCTTGAGAAGTTCAATCCAGCCAAAGCGGAGCATGGAAGACGGTGGGTAGCAGGACGGGGCGGGGAAAAGGACAGTGGAATCCTAGCTGTGAGCAGCCTGAGTTTCCTGCAGACTGATGGGAGAGCTTTTGAAGTTTCTTAAGCAGAGCCAATAAGAGCGGAGTGGCTCTCACTCTGGAGATTGGGGTGGAGAGAATCAGAGTGGGGGAGACACCTTTGCTGCAGCGCACAGATGGATCCGGGTGAACAGTAGACGGGGCAGGCAGGCCAGTGAGTCACTGACATAGTTCAGCAAGAGCAGTGGGGGCCCAAACTCAGGTAAGAGCCAGGTAAACAGAGTAGGGAAGAGAGTAGAGGTTTATCTTAAAGGCGGAATGGATTGTGGTTGACTCGTTGGACCTGACGAGCAGGGAGAAATGATTAAGCCTCCCTTGGGTTTCTGATTTAGACATTTGGGTCAACAACACTGTCATTGACCACAATGAAGAATGAAGGAATAGGAAGGTAAGAGTTGAATTGTGGACATGTTAAGTTCAAGGCACCACTAAACATGTCCGGAGTGGTCTGTGCCGGAAATGTGGAAGTATAAGAATATAGGTACTTCCTGAAGCGAAGGGCATGGATCGAACTCCCTGCAGAGGACCTGCAGGGAGAGGCGCTCTGGAAAGCACTGGAGTTTAGGGAGTGAGTGGATCAACACGGTCCAGTGAGAGAGGCTAACAACAGACCATTGGAAAGGTGGAAAGAAAACCAGAGTGTAGATTTTATTATTGTTTCCTATCACTTGCTGTCTTTCCTGGAAGGTCATTGCATGTCCATGTCCCTGCTCCTTGAAAGTGGGAGGAGTCAGTTCTTTGATCTTTTGGTATCAGCCTTGGGCTATGTGACTTGCTTTGGTCAATGGAACATGAGAAAAGGTGATGTAATGGGTTGGCTAAAAAGTTCATTTGGTTTTTTCCATATGATGGCTCTAGTAGCGCTCAGTCCTCTGTAACTGTATTCAAAACAAATCTGTTAGGTTGTATTGTGACCACTGTCCTATCAGTGTGCATTTAAAAAAGGTTATCAAAATGGCTGAATTTTTGTGCAGCCATTTAAATATTGAAGATGAAAGAAATTATGCAACATTTTCAGAATATTGTGCTTTATTATTTCAAGAAAGGTAAAAACGCAACTGAAATGCAAAAGAAAAGATTTGTGCAGTGTATGGAGAACGGGCTGTGACTGTTTGAATGTGTCAAAAGTGGTTTGTGAAGTTTCTTGGTAGTATTGACATTTTAGCCAATAATTCTTTGCTGTGGGGCTGTCTCATGCACTGGAAGATGTTTAGCAGCACACTTGGCCTCTGCCCACTAGAGGCCAACAGTGGGAAATAGCCGACATACTCAAAATATCCAAATCAATAAAGTTATTGGTGAAAATAAAAAAACGTGTCTTTTATTTTATGGAAAAAAACAAATGAACTCTTTGGCCACCCAATACATGCACACAGAAGTCTTAGGAGTCCCCAGAGGTCCTCTGTTTCTTCCACCTGGATCCCAGGGGAAGGACATCTGAGGAGTAGAGATATGTGAGCAGAAGGAAAACCTTTGTTATAAGCCCCTGAGGTTTGGGGACCGTGACTTCAGCGCAACAGAGCCAAAGCTGACTGTTACAACTGGAAAACAACAGCATCACAGATGTGAAGGAAATGCTTCAAGAAAAACTGCGTGGTCAGCAGGGTCAAAAGGGACTGAGAGGCACTTAGATGTAGCAATAGGGAGGTTATCAGTGATCTTCAATGCAAAGTGTTTTGGTGTCGTGGTGGAAGCGGAGGCCACACTGCTGCAGATTGAGGCATGAATAGGAGGCGAGGAGGTGGAGATGGTAAGTGGAGATTACTCATTTAATGGTGTTGACTGAAAAGAAGGAAAGAGAGACAGAGAGAGGGAGAAGCAGCTTAAGGTAGAGAGAGAGTAGGAGGGAAGTTTTATTTAGAATAGAACAGACTTGAAATTGTTTGCAGACTGAGGAGGAAGATTTGATGAAAATAGGGAGATTGAAGATGTAAGTACTGAAGCTATATGCCTGAAAATATGTATGTCTGTGATTTCTTCATAATATTAAAAATCATAATAGCAAACACTTACATAGTGCTGAGTTCCCACACAGCGTGATGGCTCTGCATGTATTATTTTAATCTTCAAAGCAACTCTGTGAGGCAGGCACTGTTATTATCATCTCTATTATGTAAGTAAGTAAACTGAGGCACAGAGGGTTTGATGAACTCATCCAAGTTCACACAGCTAATAAATGGGCAGAGCCAGGACTCAAACTAAGGCCGTCCAGCTCCAGGTGCGAGCAAGTCCTTGACCATCACACCACACTGTGTCTCGGGGAGGCACAGAAAGATTCTGAGCTATAAGCGCAGGTTAGGAAGATGGTGTTCTCGAGAGGGTCACGTGTATCATGAATGAGGGATGTGGATCAGGAGTAAAAAGGGAGAAGCCAGAGCAAATCCTGGGTTCTTGGAAAGTGGAATTGGAATGTTACGAGCACTGAGCCTTCTATGTTTGGGGTACCAGCCTGGTTTTTCACAGTCTCCCTCAGCCACTGGGATTGGGGGGTGAGAAAGATGAAAAGGAGGAAGAGGAGAGAGAATACATTAGATAAAAAGATGGGCCAAGAACCAAAGGGTGGGGAGGGAGAGGAAACCAAGCTCACTTTGAGGTACACTTAATACTTGCTAGGGGCCAAGCTCTGTGCTGGGTGGGGGCTCAGCGGGGAAGACCCTGAGGAGCCCCCAGGATAAGGGGAAGATGGATACAAGAGGTGACTTTGACCCCGGGGTGAAGTTAAGTGGGATGCATGCAAAATACTAAGGAAAAATGGGCCACCAAGGGACTCAACCTACCAGCGCAGGCACCATCATCTAGCGAGAAGCTGAACTGCCAGCAATCTGTCACCATAAGGATGTCCCCTCCTTTCACTGTCTCTCTGTGAAGATCAGGCCACAGTTCACGGAACGTGAAACTCCCTCCAATCTGACTAAAGGCAGCAAGGCCACGAGGGCAGGGTTGCTATTCAACAATCAAAGTCGGCCAAATTTAAAGTGATAGGACACATCTAAGTATCCAAACTCAGAGTGCCTTTTAGGAAGCCTTTCAAAGTGTGAGTGGCCTTTCATCACCATTGAGTCTGCAGGATGCGTTGTGAGTTGTCAGGTGGCCCCTTGTCCCCTCAGTGCATGGTGGATGCTCTGAACTGAAGAGGATTTCTCTGGACTCTTGGGAAGTCTGCAGACATCTCTGCTTTGTAGGTAAAGATATGACACACAGGGAAGCAAGGGAGCTGCCAACGTGGCAGTGTGGGCAGGTGGGCAGGGGCTCACCCCCACCTCCAGCGAGCTGGAGTTTGCTCTGTTCCCTGGTGAGGGTTGCTGCTGAGCTGGAGTGACGTGAGCCATTGGTCCTGCTCTGAGAAGGGGTTGTCATACTCGTACTTCCACCTCTGTGCCTTACTCTGTCTTCCTAGTGCAGTCCCTGACTGTTGAAGGCCAACTATTGTCAAAACGGATATACGGGTGGCGGGGACCTCTGTCTCCCTGGTAGGCCGGTCTGCCTCCTACCAGCCTGCTAATCAGAATCCTGACCCCAGAGCACCAGATACAGCTCAGTGGAGCGTCTCTGACGCCAGCCTCTCCCACCCCAAGGCCCTCCACAGCACACTGGAACTTTGCACCTGAGTCGTGTTGAAGCTGCACACCCCTGAATTTATTCTGTGCCGGACTGCAGCAATCCTGTTTGGTTGAGTCCACACCTCTGCCAAGCCCTTACCTTCAACCTGGAACCTATATAGCCTTGACTTTTCTGTTACTTTAATTAGCCACTAGCCTACTCTGCTGATCCCCGTGTGCCTTGACATAGCAAAGATGAAGTGGGAATCAGTGGTGAGGAAAGAACTTCAGAGAAAAAGAAAAAAAAAAAAAGTTGGTACTTATGAAGAGTTTTCTGATATACAGACCAGGGAAGGCAGGGAGGGCAGCACGACGTGCAAAGGCACCCAAGTGAGCTGGACAGACTGAATTCAGGGAAGGGTGAAGTCCAGTGGGGTTGAAGCAGGCACCTAGGCAGGGAGCGTGGCAGCTACGAATGACACTGCTGTAAACAGCATGGAGTGCCTCGCTCCGACATTTGGCCTTGGGCTTGGCTCTGTAGAGAACTGAGGTCTGGTGAGGGTGTTTAAGCAGGGAATCTAACATGTTGAGATTTGAGGTTTAGAAATCTAAGCATGGCTGCAGATTTCTGTGGTGGGAAGCCACAGAAATCCCTCCTCCCCAGGGAGACGGCAGCCTGGATCTTCTCCATGGACCATGTGGACCAGGAAGCAGGCACGGCCACGGCAGACTCTTGGCCCTTCTGCAGGGAGGCGTCTCATGGTCTCCCTGGTTGTAGTCTCAGAACCTGTCTTTCCCACCTTGTTTCACTGGCAAACGGATAAAGTTGGTTTCCTGGAAAGGGATCCCACAGACCCTTCTAGGAATGAAGGCTGAATGTGAGAGCAAACGCTGCCAGGCTGCCACTCCATCTAGAGGGCTCTTCTGTGAATTTCTTCCAGATTCCGCACACATCTCTCCGGTTTGCTGATGCCCGGTTGGCTGCGATAAGAAACACACCCACGACAGAAAGATACTGAAATCAGACACCTTTCCCCTGGTCAATCTTTCTCTCTCTTCCTGCCTCCACACTTTCTCTCTTCTCCCTTTCAGTCCGAGACCCAACTGTGTGTGACATTTCCGTGCCTGCAGAGTCCCTCCTTCTGCTGGTACCTGCCAGCGCCTCTTCCACCAGCGTTACTCTGAGCTAAAATTTTTTTAAAGTGAGATGGACAAGGACCCTCTCCATGAGGGACCACCTGACATTGAAGGTGAAGAGACATGAAGCTAATGAGCTGCACGGTATTGGTTACATCTCACTTGATTACACTCAGAAAATGTAGAACCATCTTTTAGTTGTGACTGGCCATTTATCTGCCGGCATGCTCCGAGGAGCACCCCCACGCCCATTTATCTCCCGCCTTCAGGTTCCAGTCAAGGTTTCTAGAAATTAGTCATTCATCACTGAATACAACAAGTACCTTTTGGGACTGCCAAGCCGGAAAAAAATCACCACGTCTCTGTGCCAAAGTGCTGTCTCTCATTGGTAATATCTTCATGTGGTGGCGGCATGCTGGCACACAACATCCAGGCACAAGCCCAGAACAGCCACCTCACCTGGTCGTGTGCAGACCACTGAAAACAGGTCCCGACTGCTCCACCCAGACTGTCTCCTGGGGTCCTAACAGTCTTGTGCTTGGGAAGGGGACGGTGGGAATACACTCAGAGCCCGCTTTGGGTTCCTAGGGACATAAGACTCACTTATTTGGATGAGGGAGAGGGAGGCTCTTTCTTCCTGAGCCATAACTAAAGAAAGCACCACTCACAGGTGAAATGCTGGGCATCGAGTTTGCTATTCTGTCTAGAGCACTGATGGTAACTAAAATGCCCCGAAAGAGTACCAATCTGTTCATGAGAGCACGAGAGACTTCTGATTAAACATGTCAGATTAAACAAACATGGTTATTCTACCCTCCTAAAAATCTCACCCCGGTAGGCAGAATTCCAAGGCAGCTGCCATGATTTCCCACCTGGACCCCAGGATACACGCCCTGCATAAACTCTGGGAGTTCGAACACATGATTTTACGCCTGTAACTAGGGAGGCTGCATGGCCCAGTTGACCCTGAGGTAGGGAAATTATCAGGTAAGCTTGACCTAATTCCACGAACCCTTTAAAAGCAGAGAGTTGTGGGTTGTTTTGTTTTGGGGGGTTGTTTGGGGGGGGTTGTTTGCTTTGTCTGTTTGCAGAAAGAGAAGTCAGAGAGATTTGACACACAAGAGGAAGTGAATGAATAAGAGGAAGTTAACGCGAGTCAACGAGAGTCTCCGCTGCTGAGCTGGAAGGGGCTGCAAGGCAAGGACCTGACACTGGTAACCAGCCAGCAAGAGGACAGGGAACCTCAGTCCTGCAATTGCAAGGAAATGAACTCTGCTCACAACCTGACATCTCATGAAAGTGCGTCTTTCCTAGCCAAGCTTCCAGGTGCGGATGCAGACAGCCAGCAACCCTCTTTCAGCCTTCGAGGATCCTGAGCCAAGGTTCCAGCTTAAATGGGCTGGATTCCTGCCCCACTAAAACTGCAAGATAATAAATTTCTGTTGTTTTGAGCTGCTCCATTTGTGGTAATTTGTTATGCAGCAACAGAAAACTAATGCACTTTCTGAAGGGAATAAAGGTATAAGCCCATAAAGGAGGCACTTAAGGGCAGAGAAGTGGCAACAAACTTCGGAAACATGGGAAGCAGGTGGACATAGGTCACCAGTTTAGAAGAGCAGAAGGTGTAGCAGCAGAAGGGAGGCTGAAAGGCATGATCTGATTTGGATTCCTGGGCAAGACCCGGGAACTAGAAGTACAGGAGCCTCTGAAGGCTAGGGCGCAGGGGGCACCGCCAGCAGTGAGGTGGCTGGGGGAAGGTCCGCATGAGGAGCTGCCAGACCCCCTACATTCCCTTTCCTCCCCACCCAGCCAAACAACTCTCCTACCCGCACCTCTGTGGGAGGCCAGAGGTTTATTCTCTAGAGACACCGAGTCAGGCTGTGGACTTGAGGGCATCAGTGGTAGCTGACAGCAGATGTGAGGGGAAGCTCTAAGGCAGGGTCATTAAGTGAAATTCAAATGCTGAACCATCGGGATCCCTGTCCCTCTCTCAGCTGTGTGTTATTCTCACCCTTTGGGAAGGAGACTAGAAATGTCTCCTAATTAAATGACTGTGGCTGCCACTATCACAATTACCGTACTGATTACTCTATAGTTAGAGAGGTGCCCCACCCCCCACAGCGCATGTGCACAAGGGTAAGACACATACAGCATCTAATTAACTTTCTAGTGGTGCATTCGTATTTAAGCTGTGAATAGACAGAAAAGAATTGAGACGTTTCAGGAAAGAGTCTCCCCTACAGAAAAGGTCAAAACAAACAAAAAGGAAATGGGAGTCAGATGGAACAGAGAACGCAGGGAACTGAAAAAATTCACCCACGTGAAACAAAATAAGATCCTATTTACAAAGGGACATTTACAAAACAAGAAAAAGCTCCTGAATATGCATATTAAGATAGAAAAAAACCAACAGAATGTGTGGAAGATAAAATATGGCAATCTCCCAGAAAACAGTACACAAAGATAGAAATTAGAAAAGAAAAATTTTTTAAATTAGGTGATTCACCCTGGGAAGTTCTACTTTCAACTAACAGGAATCAGATAAAGAGAGAGAAAGAAGAAAGAAAATAAAGGACTGGAAATTATTTTAAAATATACAATAACATTTTCTTCTATTGAAAGGCATGACACCCCAGAGTGAAAGAGCCTACTGAGTGCCCAGACAGTAGATGAAAACTACGTCAAAGCCTACTGTCATGAAACTTTACACCAGCTTCCAGAGAAAAAAGGCAAGTGACATATAAAATATCAGACAGCAGAATGATAGTAGCTTTCTAGGAAGCCACACTGGACTCTAAAAGACAATAGCGTAGATCCTTTAAAATTCTGAGTGAAATTTTTCAAGTTTTATACCCAATCAAACTACCAATCAGGTGTGAGGGAAGAATAATTGAATTTTTCGAATACCTAAGTTCTTAGTCTCAAAAAATTGACTTCTGATGCATCATTTCTCAAGAAGTTGGAAGTATGCATAGGCCACAAAACAAAGGAGGGCCTTACCTCGGAGAGAAGCAAAAGGAATTCCCAGGACATCACTGAAGGAAGCTCTGTGAGTACTGGTGAGCTGCAAGCCTGGGAGGCTATCAGGTGACAGGGCAGGCAGACTGAGCTGCTGGCGGAGTGTCCCCCAGGAAAACACAGAAAAGACACTTTGATGTGCCTGGCTATTTTGTGTTTTATGGGCCTGCCAAAAAGTTTGCTGAGAAACGTAATCAGTCACAAAGAAAAATAGCAGATGAAAAGCTGAACTCTAGGGACGCCCAAGGAGTCATCATATGTACATGGCTTCGTCGTGGATAATATTTACAAAGGCAAAACAATGTACATACCAAATGCGGATTCGAACAATGACTGCGACCGACTGTGTGTGTGTGAGTGAGTGCGTGTGTGGGGAGTGAGGTGAGGCCAGGGTTGCCAGAGAGTCAAATCCGTACTTTCAGCAAGAGTAAATCAACATAAGATTTCTAAAATTTGAAAGAAAAAAAAATAACTTCGAGAAATAGTAGTCTAAATATATCATCTAAATTTATTTAGGCAAATACTAAAATAAATTGCTATAAGTAGTTGCCTCTGAAGAACAACAGCCTTCAGAGTTGGAAGGGATGGGCCAGGCAATGGCTTTTTTTTTTTTTTCATGATGAGCCTTAAAATATTATTTGACTTTTTAAACTCTGTGTTTGCCATCAAGAGGCCATAGATAACTACCTTTATGTCATACCTGGACGATAAGAATGCTCACCTTGAACCCCACGGTCTGGGTGGGAGGTGGAAAAGGATTATTTCTGATACCTTCAACATGGCTCGAAAGTCATGATTTTGGACGGGAGCACATACTCTTGGTTCTCTCTCACAGCCCAGCATTTTGGATGACAAAGCCCATCTCTCTGGTGCTGAGACACAAGTATAATCATGTCTACTTTGCAGACAGTGCCGTCCAATTTACAAAGTCACCGCATGCACACTACCTTGTTTGATCCTTGTAGCAACCTTGGGAGGTAGTCACGGCAGGGAGTAACAGACAAACAAAGGAACCGGAATTCGGAGAGGACTTATACAGGGTCACACCACCTAGACTCCAACCAACTGCTGCTCTGTGGACCTCCTGAAGCCATTGATCTAAAGCAAGGGGAAATACGGCACAATTTTGGAATAGGCCATTTATTGATCTTTGGTACATTGTCTGCTGGGAACTCCTAATTTGAGGACATTGAGTCATTTTCTGCTTTATCTTCTCTGTCTTTCCACCCTGCCACTTCCTACTTTCTTTCTTCCCAGACCTACAGTAGCCTTTTGCAACAGCCTGGATCTCACCCCTGCCCCATTCCTCACACTTCCAAACACTGAGACCCATTATTTAAATCGCTCTCATGATGCTTCTTTGGTGGTTTACACTCACCATGGGAATCTGCCCCACCCTTGGAATTGGAATTAGACCTGGAGACCATGTGATCAAAACCAGGAGGCACCTGGCCCATTGCATGCTATCTTCTCAGCTCCCTGCTCATCTGGAAGTCCAGTCTTCCACAAACACAGGGCTCTGGCTGAGGGACATAGGCCCCCAAAGACGGGCTCCTCTTGGTCTTTCCATCTTTCAATCTATCCCTCAAGCACACATTCAGTTTAAGGCTAAAAAAAATAGTGAAAAGAATGAAATGAGAGCAGAGGCAGGGGGAGAAAGATGCTGCATGCAAGACATTGGCAGCAGTGACCACCACCAGCATCTGCCCAGGGACAGGTGGTGAGCACAGCCTTGGTTTCGGCCACCAATGCTTCTACCAGCCTCAGGTTTCCCGGAGGCCCCTTGGCCCCTTGGTGTGATGGAGTCAGGCAGGACCACAGCATCCCACGTTATGGCTGCAAGGCATAACTCCAACACATGAGAACATTTTCCTCCCAGAGATTTAATTTCTCCTTCCAGCTGCTTTACCACTGGGGCCCGAAACATACTTCACAACTCATCTGTCTCGTCATCTTAGCCTCTTTGGCAAGTCTTTTAATATCCATTGGAAAATAATGCTGCCTTTAATTCTGCGGCAAATCCCTAACACTTCTTCCCTTGTTTCTAATTAGCAATATTTCTGTGGTAATTAAGATGAGAGCAGCTCCTTGCTTCTGCAGCATTTTCAATTCAGAGACAACAAAAAAATACAACAATAATGTAAAGTGGGGCTGAAACTAACTGTTCGCTGACTTGGCGGTATTTTAATTTTAGTACCTTGGTGCAAACATACATGTATGCACACACATGCATGTTCATGCACACAGATGCAGTACATGTTTGGGCACACAGACATACTCATGTGCACACACAGAGTCAGGAATAGTCAGTTACTCATTTCTGAGATGAACAGGATCCAAAATGTACTCATGGAAATGCTGTCGCTCTGTGGGCAGAGCCAATGCACCAGCTGAAACCCTGGGCATCCCACAGAGGGAAGGATCTCAGTGAGCTGTGTGCTGATGGAAGGTGGCCGGGAGAGGCTGCCTTCCTCCTGTCACTGATGACTGGAGATGGGCATGTGGTCTTTCTGGTCAAACGGCCAGAGACTCGGCATTTTCCAGATCCTTCTGGGCTCTGCTGCCTATGTTCGTTCTGTGTTGGCTTTTGCTCTTGCCTAGTGGGGCAGGGAGCCAAAGCTCCACATTGCCCTGACAAAGCCCAAAGATGGGGTTGAGCCCAGAGAGTTCATGGTGCCACGGTTTCCCATTTGGAGATGCTGCTCTTGTCTCTAAACTCGGGTGTGTGTGTACACACGGACACGTGCTTATATACACTCCCATGGGTTAACGCATAGGTGCAAACTGGGAAGCTGGTGTTCACCAGAGTTTAGGTAAAGATCTCTTGTAATTGTGTGTATGAGTGTGTTTCAGGGAATTGACAGATAGCATAGGGTTTTATTTGTTTAGAAATTATAATTATTTCAGGCAATTTGATAATTATTTCTCCTGTAGCGAGTTACTTTGTGCCTCCTCAGGCTGACCTGTGTTTGCCAATAGCTGGGCACTGTTTGGTGGCCAAGGCGTGGGCGTGGCACTGCTGAGGCCCCCACCTGGAGCATGTCCATATTTGGGCAGACTGAGTCAGTGAGCAGGATCCTTCTCTTGTATTGGTTCCTCTCTTGCATTGTGAAATCCTGGGTCTCCCATTCCCATGCTTGTTGAATTGTAAAACCATGGGGAGTCAGTTGGTTGAGCATTAGGGATCCTAGGTACTATTCAAGCATCTCTTTTTATTGATAAAGACTCTGAGGCCAAGAGGGAATGTTGATCCCAGGTCTTCCAGCAGCAGAGCTAGAACACAGGTCCCCTGACTCTCCAGCCAGGGCTCCGTCCTCCTCCACGTAAAGATTTAATTCTTTCTAATAATGCAACAACCACTGACTTTCTAGGATGAATTAAGGATTGTGTCAGATGCTGCAGGTTCAGAGAAGCCACAAAGATGAGTGCTCAGCATATATCAAAGGAGACAATGTTTGGAAGGAAACTCACACAGTGCCTGTCCCAGAAGAGGTGTCTCTTGAGTCCCAGCAACCTTTCCCTGTCCCCTTCCCCTTCCTGACCAATACATCTGCAAGGGGAGAGAAGATCATATATTTGAACAACTCAAGTTCTTACGGGTGTCGGAAGGGGAGCTGAGGGACAACTCCTGTCCCTCCTTCCAAACCGCATGTACAAGTGCTGCAATAAACCCCCAGGCCAGGGGAAGCCTGGAAGAATCTCCTGGTATTCTATAAAGGTGTGGTGCCTCATGCAGCCCCTCTTTTCCAGGGCATTGGGTGAAAGTATATTTCACTCACGCTGGCCTGACTCATAGGCACATTGGTGCTGACTCACTGACAGCCACAGGACAGAAAAGCAACCTTCTCAGGGTTTGGCCACAGACAGAGATAGCCAAGAAGCAAATTTCAGCTCCCTCAAGGGGACACACTATGGGCTGGCTGTCTGGGAAAAATGTCCTCAAGGCCGTTTGGCTTGAAACCCAAGCTGCTCTATCCATTTTGTGACCTCATAACAGGACTCTCATTTTCCAGAGACTTAAGTCTCCTCATTTTACTCTTATCCAAAAACCCAAAGGCATAAAACCATGAAGAATCAGAAATAGCCAGGCCAAGTCATTCCAGATTTCAGCCCTGAAGGGGCTTGAAGGTTCCACAGTTGTGTGAATTGAAGACCATCACATCGACCATGCTGCTAGCTTTACATGCATCTGCTATGCATTCATTTGAGGCTTCTCTAGACCCTATTCAAGGTGAGATATATGGACTCTGACCCTCCGCCCCACTGCTTGACACTTACAACAGAATAGTGATGTAGACAGATATAAAATGTGAGATAAATGTAGATCTCCAGGTGGGGGCCAACTAGAGCTGTAACTACAGTTTCTAGGCCACTTTGCAAATATATCTACAAATCAAAAGCCCTACCCTGGCTGGCACGTGATGAGATGCCGGGACACTCTGAACTGAGGCTCCCTGGCCACTGGGGCCACCATCCTGGTCATTTAGCCTCAGCTCCTCACCCTTTGATTCTTTCCCACCTCCTCACCAGAGGGCCAGTAACCTGCAGCACCAAGCTGGACACACCCGGATGGGCAGGTGGGCAGCCTTAGCCACGTGCAGCATGAGATAACCAGTTCCCATGCAGGATGGAGTATGTGTGACGGATGGGCCACCTGGAGCAAAGCTGAGTCCAATCCCAACACACACCTGGAGCAAAGCTGAGTCCGATCCCAACACAGAGCCTTCGTCTTCTTCTCAACTCACCATGCACCTCAGCGCATTCCAACCCACGCCGTCTCTGTGCGCTCTGTGGCACAGGGCTTCTTCTGGCAAGACTTCAGGGCTCAGCCAGTCCTCCCACCAGAGGGCCCCATTAGTCATGCTGGCTGCTCGGTCAGCCTGGGGTCCCTATGACCAGGCGCCTTCCCCTGCGCTCTGCTTTGCTGGCTTTTCAGCCCATCAGCATCCCTAACTCTCCTCCTGCTCCTTGTGTTCAATGTGTCAGCCTCCTCTATTATGCCCCCACCCCCCTCAGTATGAGGGAGGTATTTGCACTCCAGATTTCTCCCACATTTCCCTGCCTGTGACAGACAGACTTGAAAATGGCCCCATTGCCTTCACCACCCCCAGGGTTGTGCCTCTGTGTAATCCCCTCACCTTGAGCATGGGCAGAATCTGTGACTTGCTTCTAACCAATGGAATATGGCAAAGTCATAGGGGTGTCACTTCCATGATTACATTATGTAAGAATGTAGCATCTTGTTGGCGGACTCCATCCCTTGCTGGTTTTGATGGAGCAAGCAGCCGTGCTGGGCAGGCTCACATGGCCAGGAACTGAGATGGCCCACCCCCCACCAACAGTCACCAGAATTGAGGGCAGTTCCTAGCAGACAGCCAGAAACCGAGACACTCAGTCCAGCAGTCCAGAAGGAGCTGAATTCTGCTAACTACTGTGGGTGACTGGGAGCAGATGAAGCCTGGAGAAGAGATCACAGCCTTGGTCATCACCTTGGATGCAGCTTTCAGATGAGACCCTGAGCAAGAGAACCCAGGTAACACATGTATGTGTTTTAAACCCCTGAGTTTGTGGTAATATTACAGGAAGAGAGGACTAGTACATTTCACTCTTAGACGAACTCAACAGTATGACTCTTCAGTATCTGTAGCAGACTTTGAGGTCACACAATGTGTGAGAACAATGGGAAACATCTCTAGTTCCCTTTGATACAGAAGTCCTCTCTACAGCACCTTGGACAGTTCACCACTCAGCCTCAGTTAGAACTTGGGTAGTTCAGTATCTCATTGGGTTGGCCAAAAAGTTCATTTAGTGTTTTCCATAAGATGGCTCTAGTAGTGTTTAGTCATTTTGAACTTCATTCAGAATAATTTTGTTCTTCATTCAAAATAATTTTGTTATACTGTATTGTGACAACTGTGATATCTGCGTTCATTTTTTAAAAAAATATCAAAATTGGTGAATTTTTGTGCAGCCATTTTACTATTAAGGATGAAAGAAAATACACAACATTTTTGATGTATTGTGCTTTATTATTTCCAGAAAGGTAAAAGTGCAACTGAAATGCAAAAAAAGATTTGTGCAGTATATGGAGAAGGTTCTGTGACTAATCAAATGTGTCAAAAGTGGTTTGCAATGTTTCTTGGTACTATTGACATCTTGGCCAAATAATCCTTTGCTGCGGGTTGCCTTATTCACTGGTAGATGTTTAGCAGCCCCCCTGGCTTCTACCCATTAGAAGCTAATAGTGGGAGAGAGCTGACATACTCAAACTATCCAAACCAATAAAGTGATGGGTGAAAATGAAAAATGTGTCTTTTATTTTATGGAAAAAACTAAATGGACTTTTTGGCCAACCCAATACAAGACAGTCATTCTATTTATGGACATTTCTTCCTTTACTTTTAATATTTATTTTATAATTATGCAGGCACTTCTTCTGTGCTAGCCCCTATGCAATCGTTGATAGACTTCATTTCACTTATTCCTCACAGTAATTCTATTAGGTTAGTGAAGACAGTTATCATATATTCCCCTTCTTTGTTATGAGTTTGTTCATTTTGGTTTGCTTGTTTGGTTTCGGCACACTCCTTAATAATGTTTTATGGAGAAGGATGAATAGGTGGAACAGAGGGGACTTTTATGGGGCAGTGAAATGACTCTGTATGACACTAAAATGGTGAATACATGTCATTATCCGTTTGTCCAAACCCGCAGAATGTGCCGCACCGAGAGTGAGTGCTGTGTGAACTCCGGACTGCGGGTGGTAGTGACGTGTCGGTGCGTATGGGAGACCTCTGACCCCTCTCAGCTCTGCTGGAACCTAAAACTGCTCTAAAAAATGAAGCCTATTTTTATAAAATCCTCATACTCCAAAACAAAACAAACAGCACCCCCCACAAAACCTCTTCAGTGGGGCATGGGTAGAAAGTGCTTACTGGACACGGCATTTTATTTGGAGTGATGGCAATACTTTGCACTTTGATAGAGATGATAGAGGGCATCCAGGGTTATGACAATACTGAATACCACTGAATTGTTCCATTGAAAAGCATTCATTTCATGTTACAGGAATTTTACTTCAATAAATGTTTCATATCCAAAAAGTATATTTAGGATATTTTAAACATAGAAAATGACATAAAGATTAAAATGACATAGGCCAGTATACCCAACAACTCAGCTTAAAAATGAACTGTGAACAGAAGTCAGTCTTGTTTTCCCATGATGCTCTGTCTTGCCCGGCCCCCCACCCCCCGCACAAGGAGCAAATGCTCACCAGGGCGTCTCAGGTCTCACTCCCCTGGGCTTGTTTATTGTTTTACTTCCTACATATGTATTGCTGAACAATACATAGAATTATTGTGCACATTCTAAAATGTAAACAAATGCTTGCACACTGTAGGTATTCTTGTTGAACATCCTTTCTCCATTCTACTTCTGTTTGTGAGGTTTATGAATTTATATTGTATTTTTGCAGTCATTCTTTTATGGACAGATACTTAAGTCATTTCTCTTCTTAGCCATCACAATCAGTGCTGCTAGAAACACTCTTACAGAGGTCTTTTTGTGTGCAGGAACAAGAACTTTGATCAGTTATATATCTGAGAGTATCTTTAGCTACAGCAGATACAGCCATTTTGCTCTCACAATGAGGTTTTGAGATGCCCCCCCCCCTCATTGAGTCAGCCCTCCCTGGAGGAGCCTGGTTTGTCAGAGGCCCTTCTGAGGACAATGAGACGGTCACCTCCTTTGTCCTGGACAGAATGCCTGTCTCTATCAGTGGTCTGGGAGTACAGGAAATGTTCCAGAAGACTTATACACTTTAATCTGATATTGATGTTTTTGTCAGGTGGTAATTAATCCCTATGCTTTTTACACAAATTATTCTTAAAGCAGATATCCTCAGTCTGTACTGGGACAGCTGATTTTTTTTACACCTAAGAACAGGACTTTAATTCTATCCCTCCTGAATTTCACCTTGTTAGCTTCAGCCACTCCCTATCTCTGTAGAGATATTCTGAATCCTGGTCCTGCTATTCCACCATAAACTTGGTAAGTCTGCTTTCAGTATTTTATATAAATCCTTAATAAAACAGAGAGGTCAGAGTCAAAGAAACCCTCCAATATTCAACAAGGTGTCCCCACGATGTTGATGGAACCCAATGCCTGGGCATGGCTGGCCGAGTAACCACGACGCTAGCTAACGGCATTACGCAATCCTCATTGTCCATCTCGTCCTCAAGAACACCCAGGCAAACTTTGTCAGGGACTGTTTCACATCTGGAGTATTCAGCTGATTTATATATAAATCGAGCAATGTGGTCCTAAGGGAAAATGGGATTCTACTTATTATGCTTCTTCTCAGTGGACCTATGCTATTAGCAATAGCATGTAGCTCCTAGTGATTTTTCCTCCCCTCTAAGATCCCACAGACAATTTGAAGAGCAATTAATTTCAGAGTTTCTAGGGTGCTCAGCATCAAATTCACCAGGCAGTAAAATCTGGAACCCACTTTCTATGAAACACCCTATTTTTTTCATCTCTAGTCTTCTCATCTCTTCCCTCGGCCATCTCCAATTTGTGGGGTTTTTTTATCAGCATTTACAACAGTTTCTTTAGAATCCTGGCATGAAATATGTTGGGTCTGGAACCTTTCAAAGCCTCCAGGTAACCACTTACTTTTTGTTTATCCAGCTTGAATTTCAAGATTATTTTAACAATATTGATTCTATTCTCTTCTGCTGAAAGAGCTTGCCTTTCAGTAAAGAAACAAAATACATGAGTGGTGCTTTTTCTTTACTCATCTTTAACCTTGCATCAAGTTCCCCCCATGCAGCGAGTCCATCCCTTTTAATCCTGAACATAGCTGCTAAGAGCTTCTGTATTGTCCCTACTTTTTATTGAAACCTGTGCTCATTCCGAGCTTTGAGCCTTCCTGGCACCATTCTTCCAGGCTCTTGACATTCTTTTGTGTTTGTCCTCGGTTATATGTTTCTCCTTTCTTCTTCCCTACCTGACCTTTAAATAGATGAGTTAATCAAAGAGCTTTCTGGGCAGCCGCAATAGTCCCTCAGGATACCCCTGCATTTCCCCTGTCCCTCCTAAGACAATGCTATCGCTTGTCTACTTCTAAAGAGGAAGGAGGGGGAGAACATACAAACAGAGAGAAACATGGTCATCGCCCTCCGTGAATCTTCCTCCATGACAGCCCCACCTCCTACGGTGGGCAGCTGCCTCTTCTCTTCTAGTCCCTTCACCCACAGGGAGGCAGAAGACATCAAAGGATCAGAAAGCAACCATGGATTCACGGATGCAAATGACTTTTCAACCTTCTAGAGCCCTTTGGCCCTAAGACTTGTAGGTTGTTACAGTATCAATACTTCACAGTACTAAAGGTGTTTACTGTGTCTCAGATGGAGAAACCACAGTGGCCATCAACATACCACATTCAGACCTTGGAGAGTCAATCAAATCTGGATCCCCAAACTCTGGGAGTGCGTCCAGGGAGAGAGGCTGGTTGGGACTGCATGGCATGCATTTCTTCCTGCATCCAGGCTGGGATTTTTCTATACTGGCTCAGTCTGTAGACTGGCAGAGCCTCAAGTCCCTCCACCTGCAGACCCACACCCTCAGCATCTCTTCTCTCTGTTTTCCAGTGGCCACAGGCCATTGGCAAGAGAGGAAGACCAGCTAAGCTGGGGACCACTCCTGGTCCCCTTCTCTTTCCCTTCCAGAACCACTCTTCCCACCCTGAACTACAAGAAAAATCACACCACTTCCTGTCATCATCAGCAGGACGGCAACGGTGACATAATATACCATAAATCTCCTCTAAAGGAAAGGCTACATTATATTTTTATGTGCTTAATGGGGTTCATATCTAGTAGGTGCTGGCAATATGCTAGTGGTTCCCTTACTACAAGGCTATATTGTTATATTTATTTTCTCACTTTCCAAATAATGTTTCTGGTCTATTTGTGCCCAGCACTATGGGAACCCGACTGAGATTTTATGAATTCAGTAGCTCCTATGCTCTCCACCCAAGTCTGCCGCCTTCACCATCATGAAGATATGCCCAAATCAGACCCATTTATATGGCTGGGCCCCTCACACAGCCACTTGTGCTAAGTGCTAAACAGGTTTGTCCTGGATTTGGAGCCTGAGCCTGTGGAGCACAGCTCGGGTAATTTAAGTGCCTCTCGTATCAGGAGGCAACTGGAATTCAATAGAGATAAATGTAAAATATTGAACTAGGGAGCTGAACCATCCACAGGGTGGGATTCTAAATGGAAAGGTTATGGCTGAATGACTAAGCAAGAGAGAACACACAACACACCCAAGAAATTCTTGCAGAAATACAAGTCCCCTGTGGGGCCCGCACAGAAGGGATGGGAGGCGGCTGAACCGCATGGCCAAGGAGTTCTGCCCCGCACTGGTGCAGGCTGGCTAATGAGGGACAGGGGAATAGGGCTGCTGATGTAAACATGCCAGTTTGTAGCTCTCATCAGGGAGAGTCAATATTGCTTATTCTCTGCCAGGCCCCAAACACATGCCCTAAAATTCCTAATGACAAGCTGAGGCATTGTTTGTGACTACTAGGAAAAAAAACACCATGCCAGTTGGTCAACTCAATCAAATGCCTGTCCAAGTTCCATGAAGCGATCGGTAGAATCAAGTGTTTGACTAAATGGACAGACCAAAACCGAGAGCCCGGTGGATCAACCCCATGTCCCCTGAGTGTCGGCCACACCAAGTGCTGTGTGAGCGCCCCAGGGCCCCTCTGGGGAATTTGCCTTGCAAAGAGCCCATGGCATCCACATGACCCTCCAATGCACCCACCATGCTCTCCGTGTCTTTCCTGTAAAGTATGTTTTCACAGAACTCACCAATGGGTGGGGACCCAACTGTCTCTTAGCCTGAGCCCACCAGGCAAAGAAAGACGGAAGGGGGAAAGCCAGTGAAAAAGCGCAGATGAACATCTGCTGGGATTGAACAAGTTTTCACATTGGTCCAAAAATTTCCTGGGACACAGAAATTACTTGCTCTATTTTCTGGCCCAAGACCATCAATACTTAGCCCATGAGAACCCTCCCATGTCACTTACTACTTGAGCTCTTACCTAGCATTAGACTCGTTAAGGCTCCTCAGTAACCTATCAAAGGGTGCTAAAGACACACCAGACATTAGCTTTGAGCACAAAAGGGGGGACCTGGGCACAATTCTTGCCTTTGCTAGTCTCCTCGGAGTTTACTTTGAGAGCCCCCAGTCCCTAACGAAGAGCACATCCATTAGTTAAATGAGGGCAGCTGTACAAAGCTCCATACAGTGCTGACACATATACTCAGCTCTTTTGGCTCAAGTTCCAGATCATTGCTTGGCTTTGGCAGGGAACCACAGGGAGGCCTCTTCTGGGAAAGCACATGACCCCACGAACACGAACGTGAACACCAACACGTAAGAAAGAAGAGCCGGGAAAGCTGGCGCTGTCCACAAGGGTGCCCCCCTGCTGGGTCCAGGGTAAGGGGTCTGTTATTTTCTAATCAAGTATGAGCAGGTGGGTCTCCTCCTGACACTTTGGCTAGGTGACCGAGGGCTTTCTCTGACAGCCCTGTAGTTTAGAAAAGTGCTTTTTCTCTAAGGCTCATGTCACCCTGGGCAAAGCTCATAAAACCTTCTGAAACAACTTGGCTTGTTTGCTTTTTCTCTGGCACTTCGGAGGCGAGTCTCATTCTTTCAACTGGAGTGAGTAAGCCTTTCTAACTAGAGCACCAGATGTTGATTTAAAGAGATTAGCAAAAGCACGATTATTCCCATTAAAAGTGGTCTCCATGGGACCTGTCAGTAGCAACAAGTCCAGCAGCAGCATCCAACTGCTCTCCAAGGTTCTGACTTGCCCAAGGCACTCAGAGGCGTGTGGTGCTTGAAATGCACCTGCGACTTCCCCACCAGAGGCCCTGTGTCCTCCCTCCTGCCCTGTCTCCCTGTTCGTGGCTCACCTGCCCACTGCAGGCAGGAGCACGCGGCTGGGATGTGTGCGCCAAATGCAACCCCAGCACCAGAGGCTGTTTCATTAGCATTCAGCTGGACAGGAGAGAAATGTCACGTTAGGGGCTTTAGAAAATCTGGTGAGTAGTGGGGTTTTTTTATTAGTCCTCTTAATCAGTAAGTTACATAATTAATCTAGCAAATGATACCTGCAGGTTTAGAATATTTAAAATGACTTCGTATTAACTGCATATTTTGGTGGTGAACCTGGACCCTCCCGGTGGCACAGGTTCCCTATAGGTAGAGCCTAAGGGTGCCATTTGGTTTGAAGGGCAGGCTCCGGGACCATAACTGAGACTGAACGTCTATCTGGGTGGGTGTCAGGAGGGAGTTGGGAGGGGGACTTGTGCAACTGCCACACTTTCCGGTGCATGGAGCCCACCGCCTCCCTGCTCCTCCCCCTTGCCCTGCCCCTCATCACTAACTTTGTCTCAGAATCTGGCTTCCCTTTAGCTCCATCTCGTCACGGCTGTCTGGAAGGCAGCAAAGCCCAGGGGACTGTCATCGAGCCAGAATTATGATGTAACATCCGAGGCTAAAAGCTGAGATCACTTTTCTCAGTTGAGAACAACTGTTTTCGATGGCTCTGCCCAAAGAAAATTCTGGATCTTAAGAGAATCACAGCATTCCTTGTTTCTTTTTCCTTTATACAAACAGGAGGAAACAGGAACACCTTGTGGGACTGGGCATTTTGTCTCTGAGCGTTCCACCTTTCTAAGACCTGGCAGGGGCCCTGCTGCTTCTTTTTGGAGCCCTTGTGTTCTCAGTCTTCCTCTCCCCTCTCCACCACCCCCAACCCCACTCCCACCAGAGGTGGGATGACCCCTATGAATGAGGTCAGACAAACCAGTGGAGGATGAAAACAATAGATTGACCTTTATAAATATACAGTATTGGATTTGAAAGGGCTTGGACTCAGACACCAGTAGCTGAGGGTAAAGGCATTGAATAATAATGCCACCCACTGGGAGCGACTTCACAGAAGGAAACAATTTTTCACGGATACCTGATGCTGGGAAATTTCCTCCTGGAAACCACTGAGAGAGGGCACGCAGAAATGTCCCTCCTTCGCTGCTGGCACAGTGTTTCTAGAGTGGAATTTGGCAACGTGTGTCCAGATCCTTAAGAACACACACCCACTTTGACCCAGCACTTCGTCCCAAGGACTCGACCTTCACAAAGCAGTTAGGAAACTATGTAGGTATAAGGGTGCTCATCTCATCAAAGTACTGATGGAGACACTAAAAAATAAAAAAATGATCTCATCACCCAATATGTCTCATTAAATAAATTACGGTAGGGCCCACAATGCTATGAAACCATGGAAAGTGAATTCTAACTGTTGACATTAAAAATGTTCATGAGCTGTTGATGAGTGAGGTTGGGGTGGGGGTCGGGGCAGGAAAGCTGTGAATGTAAATTGGACCCTGGATCTTAGAAAGCTTGCGTTCTATAGGGAATGGACAATAAGCAGACTCTTTAAAAAGGTTTTTAAAAAAAGTAAAGGAAAGGAAATTAGACCATGGTTGTTGATTTTGTTTCTGCAAGAGTCCTTATTGTTTTATACGAGTCCCAAATCACTCAGCCTCAAGCAGAGCAGGGGGGAAATGAAGACAATGAGCTATCCCTGAATAATGGAGAGTTCATTACAGACTCTTAGTACATCAAAATCCAATTAATTCATTAGCTTGGCACTTGCATTTTCCTTCTATGCCCCACACCCCCACTGGCAGCCAGCTTTTTACCCTGTTATGTAGTTTGTTAGCAACCCCAAATGGAAGAGTAGGGGAAATGAAAAGGAGATAAAATCCAAATGAATCAAGTTTGTTACTTCTTCACAACAATGAACCAGGGTGGTGGTGCCCGCGGCGGGCAGCGCTAACAATGCTGTGTTGCTCTGGTGGCTTTGAGTAGAGGTCAGGCTGGCAGAACAGCATCTGGCACGCAGTAGGTCCTCAGCTGGGCATCGCATAGATCCCAAGTGAGGGAATTTGATCAGACACTTCAGAGCCACAGACCCCCAAACCATATGCTCTCCTCTGCAAATGTGCAGCAAGAAAGAGGACCCAGCCAGAAGAGATTCCAGTTCTCCAGGCCCCAACTCCCCACAGTCTTCAGAAATGTGACTCCTCCCGTCCCTGTGGGGTCTCTGGGTGACATTAAGGCTCCCACCAGTGGCCTGCTGTAAGGTTAGACAGCAGATGAACGAAGCATCCTTACACTCAAATCCTTCAGACGCCATCACCTGGGCGCCTGCAGCGCATTCCCCGCCATCATCCTGCACCCACGTGAGTATCACAAACCTGCGTTTCTTTTTCATATGTAAGGAGAAAGCCAGGCTGATAACTGTGGTCTGTCACTGCCGAGTATTCATTAGAGAACAAAAAATGCCAAAGAAAATATCACTCACTCATCCCATCAGGAAACTGCGTTTGCAGCGACTGGCCCTGTTTGAAACATGCTCCCTCTAGTCTGTCCCCAGCGGCAGCGGCCGTCTTTTCTTTTCCACACAACCATCATGGAAGCTTTTATTTTCTGTCCCATGTTCCCTCAGACAAAACTATGTTCTTCTAGGATCTTTCAAGATCAGCAGGACACCTGCAGTCGTGAGCCTCTCTCTGCTCTTCCTAGTCAAGCACTAGCTTGACAAGTTTTAAACCTCACATCCCCCAGAGGTGGGGGACAATGTCTAAGTTTAAACTCCCTAGGAGGAAAGAAGGGGCTGGGGTGTGTCAGCTGGAAAGGGGGAGGTGTGCAAGGCTGAGACATGTCCACAGCATGGTCCACTGAGCGAGTCAGAGAAAGATGACTGTGCTGTTGGCGGATGTGCTTGGGTGAAAGACTATTGGGACTAAGGTCCCCAATAGACAAGAACATGCCTCTTGGAGGCCATGGTGGACCGGAGCCCTGCCCAGGAGCTCTTCCTGTAATTTACATACAGGGTGACCTGGGCCATCGCTGGCAGGTCCTGGCCTAGGGAGACAGCACCTCCGAACCACAGCAAGGAGGAGACAATGGTTGGAGCAGCCATGGTCTAGGATTGCCTGTAAGAAACACCTCAGAAGGAGGTTTTAGCCACATCAAGAACACCTCCATCTAAGGGGGGAAAGTGTGGTGGGAACACGGCTATGGGAAGCCGGGTATGGGACCCAGGCCCCCGTGTGACGTCTTGGACCAGCCCCTCTGCCCTCAGGGACCTGTCTGACTCTGCTATAAATGGCGCTGGAATGAGGGATTTCTAAGGCCCTTCCCAGGTGACTATTCTAGGTCTCTCGTCCTTCTCCCTCAGTGGAATGGCACGGATGTTCTTGTTGGCTTTCTTCCAGCCCCATACTTCCTATGACATCATTAAAGAATCAGTGATTGTAGAAATTAATGACTCAAATGCAGTTTGGGTACCTCCTTCCCCCTTATATTTCAATGTTCCTCTTGGCCTTGTGCCCCCAAACCAAGGATGATAACTTAGCAGGAACATTTATAATAATGAACTTGCCCAAAACCTTTCAAGCTTCTTGTGTGAACTTGGTGAACGTGACTCAAGAACCAGCACCTGACCTGTCCTTTCAAGGCTGAGCCCCTACAGTCCCAGGGCTGAGTCCTACTGAAGTCCAGTGGGACACAGGCACCCTGTCAGGGCCTGCTTTGCAGGCCCCCTCACCCAACTGTCGCCCTTGATAGTAAATATTTATTTAGTCGTCTGAAGTATGATGATGAATTACTGCAGCTCTCTCTTTAAACAAACAAAACTGACCTCTGGGCTTTCTTTTCCTTGTTAATAGTTTCTACCTGTTTCACGTAATTGTTTTCAAGAGCTTTGGGTCCATGGAACAAGCCTGGTGAGCACTGCTCAGCAATCAACTCATCCTTTTAAGAGTAGCTCCATCGCTTCCCACAGAGACGATTTCGCTTTCTCCGTATTACAAAAGGTGCTCAGGTTGGAAATGGTCTCCATCTCCCTCCATCCATCAGCCTTGTTTATACGCTTTATCTCTGCCTGTTCTTGGTACTTAACATGCTCCTGCACCCCCTTCCCATTGGCACTTTGGCTTTAATGTCACTGTCTGGGTGTCAGGAGCTGGTAGTCAGATGTGGCTGGTCCTCTGCCTCCTGTCCCATCCTGGATCAATTGCTGGAGCCCCTGGAAGTTATTACCTCATTTCTGTTCACAGCTTCCACATGGAGGCACAGTGCAGAGAAGAGCAGCGTGCAGGGGCTGAAGTTCAGGGTGACACCCTCCTTGGGGAGTTGAGAGTCGTGTAGGAAGGAGAGTAATTCCACTTTCCTCAGGGCAGCCTCGAGGAGGAGGCAGACCTCGCCTTCATGTTGATGCAGGACTAAGCAAATGTTTCTTTTACAGGTTCCCTTGCTTGGCTGTTCATCCATTTTTTAAAAAATTGGCACCCTTTTGGGGTTGAATTTATTGGAGTGACATTGGTTAATAAAATTACCATATTTTTCAGAATATAAGACACACCTAGGTTTTAGAGGAAGAAAATAGGAAAAAAAATTTTTGAAGCAAAAATTGTGGTAAAATATTTAATAACATAAATAACATAATATTTCACCAATGTAAATGTAAACAGAACTCAACAGCAGCATTAACAACCATTATCCCTTCCAAATTTGCAGGGGGGAGGGGAAGTGTGTCTTATAGTCCAAAAAATATGGTATATATTTCAGGCGTACAGTTCTGTAATACATCACCTGTTTATTGTATTGTGTGTTCACCACCCCTTAAGCAAAAGCCTTTTCCCCCGGTATTAGTATTTTTATTCTACTTCCTAGCCAAGAACTGCCAAGGGAGGGTGTTTTTCCGTTTCTTCCCTGGCCAGGAAAGAGAGAAAGCCCAGTTCTTACAGGGGGAGGGGAGAAATCACAGCCAGCCACTTAGAAACCCTCTGAGGAGTTGGTGAAACTTCCCCCAAGCGGCTGGGGAGAAAATAACGGACAACTCTGCTTCCTCCTGACCCCTGCGGCCCAACCAGCTGATGGCTGTCCCATGTGGGTGCCTGCTCATAGCAGCCCAGATTTTGCTCGAGAGAGACCTGAGGCTCAGTCCCCAAACATCCACCGAGGTCAACGAGTGTGCCTGTGCTGATGTCGGGTGAGCCGTGCAGATGACAAGATCTCTGCTTTCAAGCAGCTTACAAAACAAATGGGGACAAGACAAAGACAAATGAAACCCAAAAAAACAAGTACAAAGCCATCTATCACTCAGTGACGAAATCTGTGGTTTTTGCAGTTCTGTTTTGATCGCTACTCATAGAATTGTCCTCGATCAATAAAATGCTTGCTGGCGATACCAATATGTCATCAAAATTAATAGCACACTATGACCAAGCTCCATTTATTGTCATTCAACAAGTACTTATTATGCACTTACTCTAATCATGGGTTGCATTTGTGAAGAACTTCAGAATTTGCAAAAACACTTTCACAAACACCAACTCATTGGATTCTTATTAGGCAGGTAGGTTTAGAGGAGATGGACAATAAGGCTCTGGAAGACTAAGTGGTTTCCCAAGGTCACTGGGTTATTAAATCTGTAGCTTCCTCTCATCATCTGTGTGCCATTAGCCAGCCCGCCCTTGAAGTTTAGCCATAGACAAAGGATGCAAGTTTGAGTCGATGCGGTTAGTCTAGGGCAAGGGTGCCGTCTCTGACCTTAAGCATCCTACGCACCCCTGCCTTACACTCAGTGATGGGTAAAAAGGCTGCAAATACTAAAGATAGGAGCCTTAGGAGTCCTTTTCTGAGTTTCTTATAGATCAGTGCACACACATTCTACCGGCCCTTTGACTCAGCTTCTTTTATCACTGACTCTTTGGGGGGTAAACGACCGAACTGCTGAAGTGTGGTCTTTGTGAAAACGTCTGCAGGGGCCCAGGATAAACTTTCCAAACTCGCCTCAACTTTTAGGCTGGGGCTGCTTGCACAATTTTCCCATCCCTCTTACCCCACCAACTCTCATTAAAGGGTCGATTGCCTGCAGCTGGGGTCAGAGGAGGAGGAGGCTGAAAGGAGGGAGCTGCTTTCATTACAGCTTGGAGTGTGTACATGTGCATTTGATGGCCTTATTCTATGTTCTGGCTCACTATACCCTAAAGGACAGGGCTGAGAAGACTCATAAAGACCCCTCCCCACCCCTGGTGTCAGGGAGTCTAACCACTCCAGTCGAGGGTCCTCAGAGGCACATTCCAAAGGAGCGTCAAGTACCGGATGAACCATCAGAGTTGCCCCTGACCCAGCACCAGGGGCCCCAGAGACAGTCACGTGCCTGCTCTAAAGCCAACGGGAACACACTCACCTTCCACTGATGAGTGACAACCGTGACAAACAAGAAAACACATGCCCTAGGGTGAGCCGTGCGCGTGCTGACTGGGGAACCTGACTTTGCCGGCGGTCCTGATGCAGAAGTGCCCTCCCTGCCTGCACCCAGCCTGGACAAGAACAAGTGCCACGTGCCTGGGCCCACAGCACTGACGCCGATGAGTTCACAGCAGGGACAGCCAAATGCCATCAGCCTGAACCTACTGCCTCTGTTGTCTTGTTCAAGATAAAAAGCAGCCACGGTCACTTTATTCACTCATGTGTCCATTTGACAGATGTTCCTGGGGCAGCCGAAGCTGAGCGCTGAGGATGCCATCAAGAACATGACATCTGCACTGGGGAGGCTTTTGGTTCCTCAGTAGAAGAGACTTTCTTCCTGTATTTACTGTCAGAAGATCAAATATGAAACCAGAGAGGTTCAGGTTCTTGAGGAGAGAACAGACCAAGGAGAAGAAATGGACAGATAACCTGCCCCTTGATGTCCCCTTGGTCCTCAGAGGGTACAGAGGAGGGTTAGACTCCTAGGACGTTCGTCCCATCAGTCAACCCAGCAAGCACAACAAACACTGTCATTCATCGGTGGTGTGTGGGTTTGCTCTCTGTACAAAAATGCATGTCTATTGTAGGAAATATAGAAAACATGGGAAAATAATACATTTGGGACAATTTATGACACATATTATAATATGTACATACAAGATATGATGAATTATACACACACATATAGATCCCAATATCTGAATTTAACCTTTTTATCATTTTGGTATTTTCCTATCCAATAGGACTCACTCCATCTTTCTCCAGAATTAAAATTTTTTTAATTCATTCACATATACTCTAGGTACCACATGATCCCATTCCGAATCTTGTCAAGCTTCCTCACCATGATTTAGAATTTCCCAAGCAACCGCCTTGTTCAGACATATGCCTTGAGAGAAGGAGACTTAATTTTAATGCTGGAATTGCTCAAGTTAAAAGAGGGCTACAAAATACAGTGTGATTCATCCAGGAGTCAAATGCATTTGCATATTATTTATGTATCATTTTGTCTGCCTTCTTGGAAGTTTTCAGAGGTCCAGACCAACCCTCTGATTAGGGTGCCTAAGCCAGGGTTGAGCACAGAAGTATTGAACACACCGTGGACTTGTATATGAGTAGGAAAGTGCACCCTCAGGCCAGCCCCTATCCTCTCCCTCCCCAGCACTGAATAAGAAGGGAGAAGGTTTGTGTGGGCCGAACCTGCCCCACCTTTCACAGCCCTGGGAGGCTCTGCCCTTGCTGGAGCTGTGAGCCCACGGGCCCCCATGGCCCCCACGGCTCCCATGGCCATCCCAGGAGGTGCAGAGGTTAGAGCTGTCACCACAGTGGTAGCAGCAAAGAGCAGGACAGTAGCTGGCAATGAAAGTCTCCACTGCCATTTCTGGAAGGAGAAGGCCTGGCTCACCAAAGCAAAGTAGGACAGAAGGAAGTACCAGGAGAGCGGCCTGTCACTCCCACCCAGCCTGACAGCCTGACAGGTGAGTTAGCCAATGCTGCACTGTAAGGAATTGCAAGCTATTTTCTGCAAAGTGGGCAAAGACTCTGGGATTAACGACTGTACAGCGTGATAGATGTTGCTAAAGAAGGTCATAAATTACCAGCCATGAACCTGGCAAAGCTTCTCTGATTGTACGATGCAGTCTGGGGCGCTGGCAGGTTCCCAGCCCAGGCAGGGGGTGGGGGCCTGGGGTGGGGGCTGATGCAGAAACTGGCAACGCATACCCCTGCCCGTGGGGTACAGATGGTGAGCCTGGCAGCCCTTCAGCGATGGAGGCTGTGGAGGCAGCAGAGATGCTGGGCTGGCTCTGTCTTCTCTGAGCGGCAGCCCTTAATCAATGACGCTGTAAAAGCCCAGGCAGGCTGCAGCAAGATCAGCAGAAGAGCCAGCCTTCCTCCCCTTTCCTGGCCATGGAATAGGTGGCCAAGGGGGCAGACGGGGCCGCTTCCTGGACATGAGCTGTGGGATCTGATCCTAACATGAGGGGTGGTGGGGTGAATAGAGGACCTCGAGTGATTTCTGCTCCCAACTTCCTCTGCCAGGGTTTCCAAACCTGGACAGGTGTATCTAAAACTGTGACCATGACAAGGATACTCAAGCCATGACTGTGGCCTCAAATGCTGGCCAGTCTGGAACCGGCCCCCAGTCCTGTTTCCACACTCCTGACTCGGGCCCTATCTTCTCCCCATCCTCTTCTCCACCTGTCATTGTGACCTTGGAGGAAGGGATAAGGCAACCAGTGCAGAGATAAAACAGGGAGAAGAGAGAAGAGGAGAAAGGATCGAGTGGAAGAAAAGATGAGAGTATGAAGCACCCACAGTAGGGAAAAAGACAAAGCTGCCCAAGGAAGGACCACTCCCTCCCCCATCTCTCAAGGTCTTCTCCCCGGGCCCCCCACCAAGAACTGCATTGAACACGACGCTGATGAACGACTAGTGGGAGACATGAGAGAGAAAATATGGAGCTACTGTCTGCCTCCCCGCTTCCAGTGTTAGCTGTCACACACATACACACTCATGCACCTTCATACATACACATATTTTTCAAGAAGTGTCTGCTTTCCAAATCATAAAGAACAGTGTCAACAGATAAGGGACACCCTCCTTTCCTGCCTCACATGTGGTGCAGACAGGACGCGCCTAAGCCACACTGCTGTGTGTAAGGGCTGACAAGCAGTGAAGGTGCAGCTGCCTCACCCCAAGGGCTTGTGGTCTACAGAGGCAGAGAAGGCGATTCAAGGCCAACAAAGCGCATAGCTCAGCTTTGCATCAAGACAGAGGATCAGACCCAGCACTGGCCATCGGCCTGAGTAATTATTGAGTCTCTGTGTGCCAGGCATTAGGGATTCAGCATTGGACAAAACAGACATAGCTCATGCCTCACAAAATTTAGCAACTAAGCTATTGGTGGTATTCACTGAGTATTTCTAGCCTTCTGCCTTCTGGACACATGGTAGGATTGCACCTTCTGGCCCCCTTATGGTTGGTGGGGCCACGTGACTTGTGACTAGAGATGATTTGTGTCACTTCCAGGAGAGAGCTGTATTGCATTGCCAATGTGCGATCCTCCCATGCAGTGTTCAGGCAGGCGGCCACTGAATGACTGCAGTGAGCAGAGTCTGCTAGCTGACCACAATGGACAGGTAGCGTGAACAAGAAACAAATCTGGGAGTCACTTCTTACTTTAGCATAATCTAGCTTATCTTGACTAATACACTCTTATCATCACCTAGCACATTTATTGAGCATCTATTATGGACTTAAGAGTGATGGTTGGCTTTTTCTTCACGTGCCTAACTTAGCTCCCTAAGCAGGCTGTGAGCAGGCCAAGGGCAGAGATGGTGGCCTAGGCACGTGTGTATCCGTCCACACACAGTAGATTCCACGGCAGAAGCCAACCACCACTTTAAGCACATAGGTTCTTCCTAAACATATTGGCTCCTAGTAGATATCAGTCAGGACAGGTGAGGTTATACATAGGGCAGAGGTTAAGGACAAACCAACTGAAAGGAAAGAGAGAGCGTGCCACAGATTGGGTGGACAAGGAAGACTTCCTAGAGATTTTTGTCTTGAGTTGGGCCATGGAGGATGGATTGAGTTCAGCGAAGTGGACAGAAGCTTATGGAACATTCTGGGAGTGGGGGGCCCACCCCACTCTGTACAGGAGGCTGTGTGAGACATGTGTGAGGGGCAGTTGGTGTAAACAGGTGCTTAGCCATGGGACAGTGATACAAAGGACCCACTCAGGAGACTGTGGTGCTGGCAGGGAAGTGGGCGGGAGCTGCAGGGCGCAGGAGAAGGATGGGGGGAGCCTCTGGACCGGCCCGTACCACCTTGGGCTGCTCTTGGACACATCCTCACTTGGGGAGCCATGTTTCCAGCCAGCAGCTGTTTTTTCCCCTCATTTCCTGCAGAAGGTAATAACCTGTCACCAGAGCAAATAAAGTCTGATTTACATGAGATTTAATGCTGAGCATTTTCCTCCTTCCCCGGCACGGTGGCGGCAGGATGGCCTCGCCAGCACAGCCCGGCCCAGCCTGCCGTGTGCCACGGCGGGATGTCCCTGGACGGAAGTTGCAAAGGAAATTACTTTTCAGTGACAGGGTCTATCACCCTGGGCAGGGGATCCCAGTCAGTTTGGCAGCACCCCAACTGCTCTTCCTGAAAAAGATGCAAAGTCAGATGAACAGGGCTTGAGAAAAAAGAGGAGAGAGGAGGAAGTACAGTCAGAAATTCACTCGGTTTTCCCAGGCTCTGGCCCCTGGTCCTCAGCCTTATGGTGATGGTGGCTTGATTCCCATTGAGCAGCATCAGCATCACCATTACACACGCCATTGCCATGGCCATTCCACCACTGATGACTGGATTGGAAACATTCCGTAAGCACCAGCCATGACCATGCTAGACACAGCAGCTACAGAAGCGTGGTACCGCCTCCACGGATTTATAGTTAGTGAAGTGAGATGCTCACAGAAAAGTGTCATTTTCCTCCACCTCCATCGCCACTCCATCTCTTCCCCGCAGGCTTGTAAACACTCCAGGAGCTTTCCTGCCTTTGCCAATGATTTTTCCACTTGGAATGTCTGCATAAATCCTACTTTTCCAGACCCAGCTTAAATGCCACCCTTTCCTGAAGCCTTTCTCAGTCCTCCGTACCAGATTTCCCCTCTCCTCTGTGCCCCCAATCCACAGTAGTGCCCTCGATCTCAGCACTCATCACCTCTCTACTTGGATATAGTCATTGAGGCACAGGTGTTTTGTCACCACAAGGCTCTGTAAAATCCTTAAGGATGAGTAGAAAAGCCTTTGACACCAGGCAAAGAAAGACAGTCCCTTCTTTCTCAAGCAAGCCCCCTGAGGCCCCAGTTCACTTCTCTACAGCAGACATGGTATGGCCAGAGACCTTGTGTTATTCTAATTGGACAGGGATAAGGAATGTATGCAGATGGTTGCATAGCTAATGCACAAGAGGTGGGCTAAGGGGACAGGAGGAGGGGGTGCCTTGAATTCAACTCTAGAGGCACGAGGGACCCCAGGAAAGAATTTGAGGCCGCTGTCTTCAAGAGTTCAAGAACTCCCCCTGCAGTTTGCCTGGGGTTCGGCTTTGTTGCTGCTTGTCTCTGACTTTGGGATTCCTGTTTCAAGAGTTCACAGGTCTGGGAGTAGACTCATTTTTTTTCCTTAACCAAGAGGCTTGAAGAATCACTTGCCTCCACTTATCCCATGGTAGGCCCCTGGGAGGTCCATTCAGGGCTCTCCCGTTGCCTAGATCCCAGCAGACACTCAATTACCCTCTATTACCTGTCAGTGGCTATCCTAGAATCCTGGATAACTGTCCTCTGGTTCTCACCAGGCAACAGACAGCACCCCCGAAAGCCTGGGTGGGCGTGGTGCTCGGGGGACTGACACGGCTCACAGGGCTGGGACGAGGGACTGGGGACGAGGCTGGCAGCCATCACACTGGCTCTCCCCGTCCTGGCAACACTACTGTCCGTGTGCATGACCATTTCTGTGGAGACCCTGCGGCGTAACACCATTGCCTACATCGGCCTCTCCTGCACAGCACTTTGACTAGCAGCCACCGCGCAGCAGCCGTGGGAGGAGAGCCCGCTGCCCGGATGCAATACTCAGAGCCTGTTAGAAATGAGGGCCACACTTTCTGCAGGGGGAGATTATCCACGCTGCTGCTCATGCAGATAACTAAGAGCCAGTTGTCAATATTGCACATGCAAACTGTGTGACCTTGAGCGAGCTACTCCACCTCCTGAAACCCAGGCTTCCTTCTCTAATGTAGGGGAAATTGCCTCAAAAAGTTGTAGGAAGCAGGGAATGAAGACCAAGCTCAGGGCACGACCCAAGTTGGGTGCTGAATATGCGTTAGCCCTGGTTACTAGCAGTAGAAGGGGAGGACCTTGTGGGGTGTGGTCCTAGGTGCCTGGCTGGGCAAGCCCCATCCCCTAGGGCAGTTTAATTGGCTCACTTGTCAAGTGCAGGCTGTGGGGGCGAAGGGGAGCGGACATGTAGGTAGCCATGGAACCTGGAGAGGATCACAGTGAAAGCTGAGACAGAGAGGGAGGGCTGAGGGGCATTTAATAGCTAGGTACCTGGATAATAGCAAGAGGAAGGGGCCGAGGAGAAGGTGAGTGAGATGATAAAAGAGACTGAATGGGAAGAGGGCCACAACACTGCAGGGGAATAGAAACAGACCAGATCCTGGACAGAGAGATGCTGTGGATGGAAAGAGGCCACAGAAGAGAGTGGGCAGAAAATGTAAGCAATGTAAATGGTCCAGCGAAGACAGCATGAAAGTGACTCGGGTGGGTAGAGGGTCAGTGTTACCGAGATAGGTGCCCCGCTGAGCAGAGGGGAGGAATAGATGACAGGTCCCTGGGCGTGACCCCTCAGGAGTACAGGGGGAGACCCTGGCCGCAGCCCCACCAGGTCTGCCACCTCCTGCTGGGCTCTGACCCCTGGAGGCATCAGTGATGTGGCTTAATGAGGAATCCCTGGAGTTGAACTGGAATGAAAACAAACCAGCGTGCTGTGGGGATTTTGTCACCTTTTCTGCACTTGCCATTGAGAGGAATTTAAATGACAGCCAGCATGGCAATTAGCGTGTCCTCCTGTGGCTGGCTGAGGGGAAGGAGGACTTCAGGGGCTCTGAGGCTTGGGCCAGGTGGCAGGACTGCGCCCACCCCCAGAGAGCAGAGTGTGGGTCTTTCTGGGCAGAAGCCCCCCTCCTCCCCTGCCTTCCTGCCAGGGCTCCTGCTGTCCTCAGAGGCCCTGGCTCAGCTCACCCCAGTCTGCTTTCCCACAGCGGAACCAGGAACCACCTGCGAGTGTCAGGAAGCACCCTGCCCTGCCTGAGAGCTTTATCCACACGACTCTCTCAACTAAGCAAGCAAAATGGACTCAGGGCCTTTCATCACCTCCCAGCACCGGTCTTGTTTCTTCAGAGTTAAAGGATGAGGAGAGCCATTCCTGTCTCCCTCCTTTTCTCCCTCCCTCCTTCCCTCCCTCCCTACCAGATTTTTCAGCACATAACCAGCATGAGACAGCACAGGCATTCTGCGAGCACTACCAGAGGGCTATCGAGTGCAGGAATGATGAGGAACCAAAGATGGAAAGGAAAGTTTACTGTGTGTGGCAGGTGAGCGTTAGGGGGCTTGGATGATGGCAGGTGAGTAAGGCCTCCAGGCAGAGGGCAGGCCTGAGCCAGGAAACTCAGGGTGTGTGGGGGCCCTGGCAGGTGGACCATGGTGGCAGTGGAGATGAGAAATAGACACTGGGGTGGGAAGAGTGGGGCAAGGTGGTTTGGGTTGGTCAAGGTCAGAACTTTGCACAGTATGGAGCCTCAGTGACACCCCTGGAGGGTTCTGAGGAAGTAGAAACAAAGTCAGAGGTTTGGGTGGTTATGGGTAAAATGACAGGGAGGACATGGGGCAGGGGAATAAGAGCCCAGGGCATGGGTCCTCCTGGAATCACAGCAGCGAGGGTCGGGAGAAACACCACCCAGGCTTTCTTCTTGCCAACCCCAAGCCCTCTTCTCTCCAGAGTCCTCTCTCCTGGGGATGCCCAATGTGTATTCTTTCGCCATGAAGGCCCTGCCTCTTATCATTCCATGCCCCTCCCTTCCCCTTCTCCTATGAGACAGTTTTAGTATTTAAGGAGGATGCTGGTCCCCATGGCAACTCAGACACATCAGAGATCCCATAAAAGATGCTGAGGTCCCAACAGCCTAGGGAAAGGAAAGAAAAGCTAGAGAGAGGGCCCCACCATCTAGTTCTTCAGCTGCAAAGCTCACCTCAAGAAACCCTCCCACCTGGCTCCTAGACACTGATTCAGGGGAGCAGCCTCTTTTGGGGAGGCAGCCCTGGCAGCTGACACATGAAAGCCTGATGCTCTCCTGTGAGGTGTGGCCGATTACTTTGACAATTCTGTCTTGCGCTGTCAGTTAAATGCCATGTCACTGAAGTGCACAATCTAACCTCTCCCCAAAGAGAATAGGGGTGGGAGAACCAGGCCTGCCTTTTCTGTTTGCCCTGCAGCCCCCTGCACTGAGCTGCACGCAGGGCTCAGCTCAGAAAGGCCATCTGAACGAATGGACGGAGGAGGCCCAACACTACACCTGGGGGGAAGAGGGACTCTATCTGCATAAGAAATGTAATTAACTCCACAGAGATCCAAGAGAAGACTGTCATTCAAAGTGAGGCCTTCCCTGGTTCTCCAGCAGCTCAGAATATCCTTTGAACTTCTTTCAGAATTATCTTTAAGGCTGGTTAATGAGCCACACAAGAATAGCAGTCTTATTACATTATAATCACCCTGTGCACATGGAACAAACCCTCCCACCTTCTGCAACTTTTAGCAAAGGGAAGTTTGTGGGACTCTGCTTCCCCCTTTCAAAGAAGACCTGTGGCGTATTTTCTCTGTTACCTTCAAGCTGTGTGTGAGCTTATTTTCACCTGATCCTATCTGCACAAAGGGTGGAGGAGAGTGGTGTGTGTTTGGGGGGGGGGGGCATTTATGAGTCAAAACAAGGAGAATTTGCACTGTCTCTCTGCCCATTTCATGGTGTGTGGGTCTATTTGCCCCAGTTGCATTTTAAGTTCTCACTACCTTTTTTGCCCCCATGGAGAGGTGGGGAGCTCCTGTATATTCTTACAGAAGGAACAAAGCGTCCCAAGTCCTTAGGGGTCTCTGCTTTGAAAAGAAAAATGGAGTGAAAAGTGCGCAGTTTGTGGGTAAGCTGCCCCCAGGCTCCCAGGAAAGTCCACAGAAGTGACTGCATGGTGCCACGGCCCACTGGGCTTTGCCGAGCCTGCTGCTGCAGCAGCAATGTCTGCTGGCTGGAATGGAAGACAGGGACCCCTCGTCCTCACCACCTGTCTGTGTGTGCCAGTGACCTCCTCCAGAACAGGGCCTTCTGACAGTGCACTGTGGATGCACCAAAACCCATTCCCACTGCACTTGCTATGCTTGCAAAGGGCAGGGAGGGGATGGTCATCTGAGTGGAGAACTGACCCTCCCTGGGCAAGCAGGCAGATGTGTCTTAGCACAGCTGCTGAGGTTCTGGTTCATCAGAAAGTCTGTCTTCAGCAGCCATGAGCAGGTAGCTTGGGGCTTCTTGGGGTCAAGCATTTGTGCTTGTCCATCTCTACCTCTGAGCTGGATGAGTACAGTCAAAAAACAAGCCATGGGTTGGCAAGAGTAAGGACCCCTCGTGGCAGCAGAAGGTGAGGGAGAGGGAAAGCGGGAGCTGTGGTCACTGGGGAGCTCAGCTGCGCACAGGGCACCTTGCTGTGGCCTCGTGACAATGAAGCTTTGAAATCTTTGGGGCGATTTTTCTTTTTTGGCTTCCATTTCTACATGTGTAAAGTGACAGAGACTGGATGAGATGATCAGGTCTGCAGTGCTGGTGGCAGGCATCAAGTGGCATGGCCTTTGATAGTAAAGGGAGAAGAGGCTAGTGACTCAGTGACAACTCGCTGTATTCCATCATGTTGTGGCCGTGGACAATCCGGTGCTCATCCATCTATTTCCACATTCTGGGGAAGGACAGCACATGCTTGGGATGTGGAGGGCCAGAATCGGAGATATTCTCTCTGGCCCTGAATGGCAGCAAAACCAATCAACACCTACAGGCCAGAATCTAGGATTCATTAAAATGGTGCTTCAACCAAGTAAACTCACAAATTCTAGGTGGTGTCAGGGAAACTCACAAATCCTTTTCTTGGCTGCAAAATCTCAACACTAAAACAAAAGTAGGGCACTATTGTAAAATATTACCGCATGAGTTTTCCTTTCTAGGTAATTCCTGTTTACCCTACAACTCCTTTCCCGCTGAAACCAGCCCGTCGGGCTGAAGCTCACGGCCCCAGGACACCCGAGCACCTTTGGAGGGCCAAGGCCTGGGTTCTTGGCCTCAAGGTCTCAAAAGCCAAGCTTGCTATCAGGCTTGGTGCCTTGCTGCCTTGTTGTTTTAGTACCAAAAACCTAGCTTGGACCATCGAGAGAGGAATTGAGAATGGGATTTAACCCACAAAGCAGGGACGGAGGGAAATACCAAGGCTGTAATGTTCCCGCATAATGCACAGAGCAGATAAGAAACTTTTGGGGGGCTTGGGGTAGTGGTGGGGGAACTGAGGAAGGTGGGAAGAGGAATACAGAACAGTTTCGGTGGAAGTGGGGATCATGCTCCATGTTGCACTTTGAGGCTAAAACTCTGGGAGTAGGGGTGGTGGGGAGTGCCACACACTGGGCAGGGTGCCTTCATCATGCTTCCTGCCTGGACCACTGGGCACAGAGGCCCACACCCTTGTGGGGGTGAGCTGTGTGGACGGAAGGGATGGCAGGATAGGTGTGGGCAGTGAGAGCTCCCAAGCAAATAGCACCTCCCACTACTGGCCCCCACTGTGGCTTAGCGGACATGGAGGCCATCCTGTGTGCCTTAGCAGAACGCAGAAGGGGACACCATCTGAGAGCCAGGAGGCCTGCCAGAGCAGCCAGGAGCAGGAGGGTACAGGCGAGGGATGAGCTGGCAGCAGAGAGGGTGATGGATAAGGGCCTGATCCTAGGGCCCTGGTAGGTAGGTCAGGACACAGGGAGATTGTGTGGTGTGGTTGTGGGGGCCCACGGTCAGCTCAGATGGTGCTGCAGAGATGGGAGCTGATGCTCAGTGATCAGAAAGCACTGGCAAGCCCTGGCAGAAACAAGAGGCCCTCTCACCATCAACCTTCCCCCTCGTCCTGCATCATCTCAGCACATCCTCTGGCTGTACCGGGGCTGGCACAGCGAGTACCAGCTTGAGAGCCCAAAACAAGCAGGGACACCTTCAATTGAGCAGTTCATGCAAAGATCACAGAATTGACTAATCAGATTGAGATAAATATGTGCCCGAGTGAAGCGTAGGCTTGACCAGTGTCACAAGAGGTGTCACCTGCAACACCTTCGCACACCAAAGGCACCTGCATGCAGAGGCAGAGCTGCATGGGGTCTAGGCTGGGTCCGAAAGACAGGGGGCTTCCCCAAACACCAGCTACATGACCTGGACACATTCCTTGTCCCCCTGAGGCTCAAACACCTCATCTGTAAAACAAGAAGATGACATAAACCTCAAAGAGTGGTGGCAGGGTCTCAACTGTGTCCCTCCAAAGACACGTTGAAGTCCTACCCCCCAGTACCTGAGAGTGTAACTTTATTTAGAAATGATTTCCGGAGGTAATGAAATCACGGTCATTAGGGTGGGCTCTAACCCGGTATGATGGGTAGCCTCGTGAAGGGGAGACGTGGTCCTGGAGACAGACGTGTGGAGGACAGACAGTGTGACAAGGTGCGGGGAGACGTCGCCCGTGGCCTGCACGCTGCATAGGGTGCCGAGGGCTGCCGGGAACTGCAGACAGACAGCAGACACTGAGTGAGGCCAGGAAGGCTTCTCCCTGGTGCTGTCAGAGAGCACGTGGCCCTGCCCACAGCCGGGCTGGAGCTTCAGGCTGGAGCTTCAGGCTGCCGGCCCTGCAAGTCAGCACACTTCTGTTGTTTCGGGCCGCCCAGTTTTGGGGACTGTGTTTGAGGGCAGGTGACTTGCAAAGACTGAATGTGGGATGTGTGTAGCATGCCTACCGCACAGCGGGCCCTGAAGAGCAGAAAGTTACAACAGTAAACACTTGCTGTCTTGTGCTCAAACCCCTTTATGGCGCCGGACACAGGCCCAGAACCTGCTGGCTTACAGACAACCTTGGTGTATGTCAGCATTTCCACTCTTAGAGCAGTTAGAACAACAATCCAAAAAAGGCGTTCTTGACATCCTTCCGAGCCTACAGCCTCATTTATGTTTAAGGCTTGCTTAATTATTTTAGGCTTTGGGGTGTGTGCTAATTAGCACAGCTGAATGTATACATTAACTGCAAATGAACTTTTCTATGTCTCCCACCAACCCATCAGCACATGGCCCCAGCTGTGGATGCTCTAGGGCAGGGGTGCCAAACTCACTTTCACCAGAGGCCACATCAGCCTGGCAGTTGCCTTCAAAGGGCTGAATGTAGAGCTCCTTGCCCCTAGTTAAGGAGTAGTCACATTTATACAGTCCTAAAATTACATTTAGCCCTTTGAAGGCAACTGCCAGGCTGATGTGCCCCCGGTGAAAGTGAGTTTGACACCCCTGTTCTAGGGTTCCCTGAGCAATAACACTGTGGTGTCCTGGACCAGTGCATCTGGCTGGCATCAGTATCAGCCACCTTTAGCTGTTTCTACTGGGTAATCATGGAAGACTGAACCCACACATGAGTGTTTATAATGAGCAGGCATGTCCGCTCATTCAATCCTCTGAACAAACCTGGGTGAGGCTGGTGTAGTTATCCGCATTTCACAGATTTAACAAGAACAGCAGCAGCAAAGCAGACGTGCAGGAGCTGGGGGAGGGTTAAGTAATTCGCCCGAGGTCACAGAACTAATAAATACGGGACCAGGATTTGAGTTTAACTATTGAGACTTATGCGCTGAGCCATGTTAACTGCCTTGCGCTGCAAAACTCGCTCCTGGAGGGGGTTGGAAACAAGATGTAAACATCTCGAGGGAACGCTGAGTGTCTCCCATGGGCCAAGAGTTCTGCAAAACCTTATCTCGTGATTCCCGTGCTAGCCTAAAAACTGAACCATTACTGTTCCCATCGTGGCTGAGGCACAGAGAAGTGAGACGTCACAGGTGGGGTCCTACAGATCATGCCTTCGAGCTGGCACTCCCACATCCCTCTTTCCAGTTCCAAAATCCACGCCGTTCCCACCAGGTCAGTCTGGCCCAGAAGAGCAGGAGACTGTGAATGCCGTGTGTTACAGCTTCAGACCTGGACAGCCCCTGCTGCAGAACTGCCTGGTAGGCGGTGGTTCGCAAGTATCTCCAGTTGCTGAAAGCCTGTTCCCACCTGGGTTGACCAGCCAGCCAGCCAGCCTGCCTGCCTCACTCCCTCGTTTTCCCCCTTCCTTCCTGTCACTCATGAAGCAGTCTGGAACAGTGTTTCCTGACATTTTCTACACCACGGCACATGGAGCATAGTTTTGCCACGTACTGGCTAACCAAAGCAGGCTGCTCAGGGCTCCAGCCGCCTGAATGCCTCAGGTGCTGTGGTGTGCACAAGCTCGGGCACACCTGTCACTCACCGGAGGACACAGTCAAGAAGGGCTGCAGACCCAGGAGGAGTCAGTGTTGATGCAGGGCCGTGTGTCCCCTGACAAGGTGAATGCAGGGCTGGGAGGGCGAGGGAGGTCCCCTCTCAGGTGCTCAGGGAAGCCCCTAAGCCAGAGGCGTGTTATCGGCTGCTGTCTGAGGGACAGGCTGCTTTCGGCCCAGGGAAGAGCTGGGTGCTGGGTAGGCGGGGGTCTGGGCCAGGCAGTCCCATCCAGCATTGCTGGTGCTCTGTACCCACCTTCCATCGTTGTTTCTTCCCTGCTCTCCATTTCACTTCGGCTTCTCCTCTCCCTTTTTCATCTGGACTTTCTTTATTCTTACCTTGTTATTTCTCCCTGGCTCGAACCATCAGCCTCTAAGTAGCCCCCTCAAATGGCCCACAGCTTAGTCAGGCTGAGGTGAAAAAAGTGGCCAACCTATTGGAGTCTGTTCCAGAAGCTTTGTTGGGAAGAGTCACAGAGCCCCTGGTTGCTGGTCACATCACGTGCCTGCCTGAGAGCATCTATAAGGGGCAGGGTGGACCTGGCGGCCAAGACCCTGGGGATTCTTGGTCACTCTGCTGTCACTCCTGGCAGAGACCATAGCTCTGGGGCCGGCAGCTGCCAGGGCACAGCAGCTCCTTCCTTAGGCACCAGATTTGCCTTAAACAACGAAACACCAGCGACAGCCAGTCAGTATCCAGCAGCTCTATGGGAAGTGGTTTCATATACAGCCCTTTATTTTCTCCAACATTTTATTCTGACATTTATTTTACAGCCAAATACCAAAGACTTATTTCCCTGCGAAGCCTGCATTACGCTGACATGATTTTTTCTACAAGAAAACAAACCTATAAACAAATCATGGAATGAAAAAAAGACAATGCCCCACATCCTCATCATCCTTATCGAGTGGGGCAGATTACCTCAAAACGCCAGCTCCCCGCAGCTGCTGGCCTGGGACATATCTAGCACATGGTAGGAACTGATTCGTAATAAATAATTATTATGTTAATTAAATTAGGGGAAGCAAAGTGGCATGATTAAAAGAAGGTAGGCTTTGACTCAAATAGGTCTAGAATCCCCATTCTGTCCCTTGTCGAGCTGAGTTAACTTGTGAACTGCTGGATGTCATTAGGGACGGTTTTGTCCTCAGTGAGTCTGGGGCAAAACACCTGACTTACAGTGAAAAGCAAATAGAGTAATGTCCCTACGTGCCTAGCTCAGTATTTGCGTATAAAAGATACTCAAACAATGAATCTCTCTCCTTTTCTGAAATGCTTCTCCCAGCCAGGCCGGGTATATACTCCAATGGGTCATTGGCCAACCAGAGCAAGAACCAAGGACTTTGTGCCGAGTGTCGAAAGCAGTGGTCCTGAATCCTGGCCACACAGAAGAATTGTTTGAACTTTTTTATTTTTTTTTATGTCAGAACCTAAACAACAGCCCCAGAATTTCTGATTTAACTGTTCAGGATGAAGCCTGGAAAACAATATTTTGTTTTCAAAAGCTGTCCAGGTGATTCTAACGTGGAAAGTGCCGAAAAGTCCTGGACAAGGAAAGGAGAACTGCCGTGCGCTCCCCGGCTCTGTCAGCCTTGCAGGACGCCCAGTCCATCCAGTGCACTTCCCTTGAGAGGGGGAAACCAGTGGTGAGGGCCACTTCCGTGGGGAAGAAAATTAAACCTACGGGGAAAGAGAGGAGCTCAAGGGTGAGGCTGATTCGCTTGACCTCCTGGTGACAAGTAGCCAATTATGAGAAGGGGGAGTGAGCTTGTCTTGTCCGGTCTGAAGAGGTCAAGCTCTAGGAGTCAGGGGTTTGGGTCAGATGCAACTGAAGGTAGTGAGCTCACAGTCACTGGAAGAATTCAAGAAGACATTGCGTGAGCACTTGATGGGGATAGAGGAGGGGATAGAGCATTGAGTAAGCAGTCAGACAGTGCACATTGGCCTCTATCAGCACTTTGTGGTGATAATAGTGTAATTAATTTGAGTGATTTCTTGAGACAGAGATGTTCGTAAAGTAAAAGGATGAGAAAATTCAAGCCACTGTCCTTGGTGTTTCTGGTCTTGAGCCCTAGTTTATGGTTTAAACGAACAAATCCCTCAGACGCAGGTGAAGCCAACTTGGTACCATTAAAGTTGCAGCCAAAAGGTCACAGAGAACAGTTTGCATTATTGAAATTATATAGAGAGGTACTTTATGTCATTTTCATCAAAGCCCTATAACTCTTTCACCCCCCTTTTTAAGAAAGCAAACCCCGCTTGGGGGCCTAGGGAACGACGCTGGCTGGGCCCCTCTCGAGGAGGCAGAGAGGATATATCCAGCTCCCACGGGCCCATCTGTGACCCTGAGGAATCTGCCAGCCACCCTAGGACTCCATGACACAAGGCTTGAAAACCATACTTTGTAAATTAACTGTCTCTTGTTACATATGGATAAACTGGAGCTCAGAACAGCTGGGTAACTCAGTCAGGGTCCACAGCCAGAGAGGGCAGAGCTGGGCCCAGACCCAAGCTCTTCATGGCTGGCCAGCACCTCTCCCACTCGCGCACATTAATGCCTTTAGCCAAAGACGAAAGCGGTTCCACACGTGGCCACAGGGCCCGTTCTCGGGCATTTATCTATGACAACAATGGTGCATGAAAATCCAAGAACTCATCTCAACTAAAAATGTCAACCACTCCCCTAGGGCTGCACATTCCGGGTTGCTGGTGGTGGAGATGGGTTTGCTCTGAGAGCTTCTTCACTCAGTGTCCCCAGTGACTGAGGCCTTTCATTTGAGTAGTGACCAGCTAAGGTTGGTGGGGGAAGGGTGGCACTTGTTCTCTGAATCCGCAGCAAGCTACTCATCCACATGGATGCGATCACAAGTCCTGGCCCCGTCGCGGGGCACTCCAGCTACCTGAGCAAAGCCCATGCAACTGGCCTGAGTTAGGGTATTGTGTTTCTTTTCTTTCTCTTCCCTAAACTTGAGAAAGAATTTAGAGAACTTGTGCCAAAGGGCAGGTAACTGAATGAAAAATGAGTTCCTCAAGACACACGGGTAATCCTAAAAGTAAATACCAAAGCTTTGGAAAATTAGAGATTCGATCTGCAACGTTTTTCTAGCCATTCACTCCCATACTCAGCCACTTATGCAGTAAACTCATTCATTCACCTCCCGCTCATCCCAGTCCTGTCCATTGGTAAGGCAAGAGGAGAAAAGGAAATAGGACATATCTGCATTCTCAAAGAGTTCTCAGGCTAGTGAGGAAGATGGACAGGTAAACAAGTAACTGAAATAAAATTATTTCTGTAATAGAAATAAGTGCAAGGGACAGTGTTGGTACAAGGAGAAAGGGCTCTACTTCATTGAGGTAGGTAGTTGGCATGGAGGAGGGGAAAGGAGTCCCAGGCTGAGGGAGGCACGTGCTCTGGTGCAGGTAAGGTGTGCAATGGTGAGATGAGCCGTTCCTTCCAGCTGGCCGGAGTGCAAAGTGACAGCACAGGGTGGAACGGCAGAAGGTGAGCCTGCACAGGAAGGCAGGAGCCAGGGGCTGCCAACCCTGATTGAATCCCTCTCACATGCTAGGTGCTCTGGGGGTCCCCACAGAGCATTCATTGTAATCTATGCTCTGTGGAACTCGCTTTAATTACAGCAGATGGAACATGCCATGCGGAGAAAGAAACAATCAAACCAGGTAACTAACAAGGGGTGCGGGGACAGGTGGCAGGAGGACAGTGGTTCTGAGGAAGGCACTGTCAGTCACTCTGGGCTGGGGAGGGGGATCACAGAGAAAGTAGTTCTTAAATTTCATGCTGAAGGACTGGCACCTCCCGAGATTTCACATCCTCCTGGCCAGGCACCTGTCTGCATCTCCGTGGCTGAACTACTCCACTCTCTCTTCTTTGTCAATGCAGCCTGGGAGCTGGCCGAGGAGGAAGAACCTGCCACAGCCCCAGCTTGGCAGGTAGCCAGGGCTCTGTGTCCCTGCGACGTAATCCCAGCTGACTCTACGTGCTGGATGAGCACAGCAAAAGGTATAAATGACAGCAGCAAGGAACCCCCCTGCCCCCACCCCCGCCCCAGGACTGCTGTGGGTTTAATAAAACCTCCAGGCCCTGGCACTTCAAGCCCTGCAGAAACTAGCGCTTCAATTGCTATTGTGAGCAGGCTCCCAGCCATGGCCCCTTCAGAACATGCTGTTAGATAATCTCTGTGCCTCCGCTGCTGGGAGCTGTCAATCACCCGGTGCCTGTCTTCGAACCACGGCCTGGGAAGGGAAGGGAAGGGAAGGGAAGGGAAGGGAAGGGAAGGGAAGGGAAGGGAAGGGAAGGGAAGGGAAGGGCTCTGTAAACCGCATGTGGGGTAGGCATGCTGGGGACCAGAGACTGTCCCAGCTGGCTGACCTCTTCCAGAATAACATGAGGATAGAACATGGATTTTGGAGTTAACCAACATGGGCTTGAATTTGTCCTGTACTCCCCATGCACTGGGTGGCCAGGAATGGGGCTGTTGATAACACTCCAGTTCTCTAACTGGGCACATGGCAGAATAATCCTGCTCTGTCCCCTTTGGAGTCAGGCACGGCCTTGTGATTTGCTTCAGCCGTGAGCGTGAGAGGAAGTGATGTGGAAGTGGGGGCTTTAAATGCTGGGGCAACATTTACCACACTCTCCCCCCTCCATGGCAACTGAGGAAGCACGTGTCGATTCTGACTTAGCCTGGGAGCCTAAGTGGCCAGGATTAGCGAAGACTCTGCTGACCTTCTGTCCACAAGAATGAGAAATAAACTTCTATTGGAACAGGGTGGAGACTCTTGTTCCTACAAAAAGGGCCATGCCCTGGGCTTGAACAAAGTTCTCTATACACCAGATAAGGCTCCAGCCTGCAGAGATGCTCTCAGCCCCCACTTCTTTCCCCAGTGCCCCCTTGGGAAGGATTCTCCTCCAGGGCTCACTGCACCTCCCTGGCTAAAGACAGCCACTATTTCCCTTTCTGGTTCGTTATGGCAGGTGGCTAAGGAGTACCCATGCCACAGGGTATCTGGGCAGTGCCAGCATACTTCTGTTGGTGGCGTGATTATTAATGACACTTCATGGAGGTAGCCACGCCCCTGTGGGAACCTGACTGAGGGGTGCCTGGCACTCCAACATTCCCTGCTGGTGCTGAGTGAGGTGGTCTTCGGGCTTGCTCTCTCCCCCATCACACATCTGGGCTGATCACTCTCGCCATTACATCCCTGGTTCACTTGGCTACTAACCACTATACAGTGAAGAGGATCCGATGTGTGACTGATGAGGTAATCCATAGTTTCAGGCTGGGGAGCAGTTTTAAAAGCCCCTCTTCCTACTGCCCTCCTGCCAGCTCCTCAACATGGTCAAACAAACAGTTCTTCAGGAATGGGTGTTTGTCCTTCTGGGACTTACTGGCTGTTTACTGGGCACCCACCAACGTACAGTGCTGGAACGTAGGCCACGTTGTCCTTGGCCACGGCAGAAAGGAAGCACTTATCCACGGTGCCTTTCCGACTGGGGGTTCTCTCCGGACACCACCTGCTGAATGTCTTCTAAAGAGCGTTAACGGTGGCAGCATGGCTGTGTAGGAGGAATTAAGGGCAGCAATCAGATCGGAAGGTGGCTGGCCTAGGGAACGGGTCTTGAAGTTTGCAGGATTTGCAGAGAAAGCATTCTGCTTTTACCGAGTGTCTTTGTCTGCAGGAGTGGGGTGGAGGGCGCAGATGGAGGCTGTGGGAGCGCTCAGGTCTTTCCCCCACCCTCCGACCCAGCCCTTCCTACTGTTCGTACTGCCCTGGTAAACCAGGCCTTCGGCTAAGCCAGTTAGTGGAGAAACAGAGGAGTGCAAGACAGTGTGGAGATGGCGGTCTGACCCAGTCCAAGCCCACAGTTTGTGCCTCCAAGTGCGGTGAGAAAATAGATACCCTTTAAATGTCAGCCCCTCTGAGATCCACCAGCTGGCACCATGGGCAAAGAATTCCTGAGAAAATAGAGCCGGGTGACAGGAACTCAGCACCCCTGTCAGCCCAGGTTTCAGGGGTCGCAAGTTTCAAGAATGAATCATGTTTGATCGGCTCTCAATTCCTTCGTCACCATGAGCTCTCTTTACCAGTTGAACAGAAACCAATATGGTTACATTTCGAAGTGGCCTGACCATCATGGACCCTGTCCGTGGCAAGCCCAGGGTCCTCCTTCGTTTGTGCAGAGGAGATGTGGGTGGGCGTCTTCTGCATGGCAAACACGGCCCAGGACTGTTGGTTTCCTCAGAGACAGAGAAACGCTCCCGGAGTCCCCTTGTACGGCACCAAGTGCCGTCCCCAAGGACAGACCAAGGACAGGCAGAAGAGTTCACGTTCCTGACTCCAGAACCTGGGTGGCTGCAGCGCTGTATTCCTTTTATTAGACTTAATCTCAGTAGGAACTACTCATCCACAGAGCCACATGGTCGAACTTGGAAGAGTCAGAATAACAAAATAAGGAGGGAGAGGCTGTTTTCACACATACCTGTCCCTTCCTTTCGCATGTCTTAGAAGGAGGTTCCTGCTTCCGGATGTTAATGTTTCTCTTTCCGGAGTCCCTTAAGCCCCATGGCACACTTTCAAGGAAACGGGAAAGCTGAGGATGCCAGTTATAGTCATGTGATCTTCTAGAGCCTTCTTGGTGGGCATTGGAAATGTTTACCCTGTGGCCTGTAGAAATTATGTCTCTTTGACCTTCTCCTTCCTCCCCACTCTTCTGAATTTATGTATCAGTCAGTACAGAGAAAAAGCAAAGGCCTCCTGACATTTCTAAGGGCTCTTCCCTTGTCTTCACTCTGGCTTTTGCTTTTATTTCCTCCTGGGATGCCCTTTGCCTTTCCCTGCTTTTCCCGGCCATCAGAAATCCTCTTAGTATCCAATCTTTCCCTTATTACTACTGCTCTAACTTATGCTCCCCTTTCTATCTGCTAAAGAATTTCTTTGCACCTCTTGTTCTTGTATTTAAGCATATATTATCTTGAATTGTGTGCTGTTTCAGGCATACAATATGATTCTTCCCGGTGAGATACAAACTCTCTCGGGATAAGAATTATTATCGACCACAGATTCTGGATGGTCTTAGCATTGGTACAGAATGTGTCATGGAGAAGCAGGTGCCAAGAGAAAACACAGACTTGGGAAATTAAAGCAAAAATGTCAACTATGTGAGGGCAGGGATTTTGTTTCATTAACTGCTTTAAAAAGTTAAAGAAAAGCAGGTCTTGGAAGTTGTCTAGGTCAAATCACTCATTTTGTAAATGAGAGGTGATGGCAAATATACAAGAAGTCTTTCACATGCCCAGGCAACTGTCAGAGCCGAAACCCAGATTAAGCCCCGCTTCGGATTTCTCTCCTCTACCTGGTGCTGCTCACTCGGCACCTGGGCAGCATTTCGGAAGTACACAATCGGGGAAGCGGAACTTGCAGTTCCTTGGCGAGCGGAGTATGAGGGTAAACTGGGGTGCTTGTGCACCAACTCAGTTGCCTTTGCAACCGCTTCCCGTTCCCTGGCTCTCAGGAGTGCCGCCCTTCAAAAGCCCATTCCATCGTCTTGTTTTAAGTCTGTAGTAAGCTCACAAAACTATCTGATTGAATCGGACTGAGATGAGTTAACCAGTGGGGATGTGTTTCTTATCAAAGAGGGCAAGGGACTTGATTCTCAGGCCAGGGTCTGGCTAGTTAAAAAGTGAACCAGCAAAGGATGAAGGATAGGGTTCACTGAGTGCTCGTTACGTGCCAGTGTCCTGGTGTTTTGCATATGTATTTGCTCATTTATTACAACATCCTAGGAGGTTGCATAAATGAGGAGGCTAAGGCACAGAGAGAGAAATTAAGAAAATTGATAGAAAAAAGAGAACCACCAAGATGGAGAAAAAGAAACTGGCAGGACTCTACAACTCTTCTGTTATAAGATGCTTGGGTCTTAAGAGAGAAAAATCCATTCTTCCCCCTCCACTATAGTTTCATTGGAAAGTTCACGTTCATTTAAATCCAAGTTGGATTTAAAAAACAATATCTCATGGCCAGAATGTGTGGTTTGGCTGCACAGTGTCAAAAAATAATAATTTGTGAATCATATTTAAAATGGAGAGATAGTATTTAGAATTACTGCTTTCTGGCTTCCCTTGAAGAACTGGAAGAAACCCCAGAACTGTGTTTCCGCCCTGCAGGAGGTGGCTGGGTTCCCCTTTTCCCCATGACCCCCTCCACTTCCTACTGCTCCCAATGCAGAGGGGAAGGGGCTCAGAACATGCCACCCAAATATGCCACTTGGACACAGGCCTATGAAAACAGACCACGCTCTCCCTTGTAAAGGTGTCCCCTCCCCCACTGCCCGGAGCTGGGAGGGGAGAACAAGCCCCCCAGGGAGACGAGAGGACATCATTGGAGACGAGGCTCGGAAAGAGTCCCCACAAACACACCTCACTAACAAGCGCTTACCTTCCACACACTTCCCCCACATAGTGACCTTCCCAGTTTGCTGCCCCCTAAAGCTGAAACCCCATTTCTTGGGTCTTCTCACTTCTCTGTAGGATTATAGCTTTTCTGATTATAGCTTTTCCGTAAGAGGCTGCATCAGCCCCCAGTTCTAACCACCCCTTTGAGCTACTCCCCACCAAGCGCCCCATGCACCATGCCTGTTAAGGAACCTCTACATACTCTCGTGTTGTCCGTCTGGCTCTCCTTGGTCTAACGTGCAGGGCCCTAGCCAAGCACCTAGGAGGGAAGAAGGAAAAAGTTTTCCTCCCCTCCAGAGGCCAAGGGTGGTTGTCATGACATCTGGCCTACGGCCCCCACAGCCCCCTGATGTTGTCTGCCGGGCCCCGGAATCTTCCTGATTGAAATTCCTGCGGCGCACATCCCCAGGGGGCTCTGCAGGGTCTCTCCTGCTACCCGGGGGAAAAGGGACTTCGAGTGGCTTCTGAAAAACCAACGATCTTCCTAAATTGGAAAGATGAATTATTGCCAAAATAACAAACTTCATTTTTCAGTGTGGGGAAAGTCACTGAAATAATTCCTCTTGAAAGAAACAATTTTGTCATATGAAAAAATCAGCCTCTGTTCCGCAACCCCTGAATGGCGGCTTCAAACATCAGGACCTTGCCAAACCAATTTTCCCCTTTCAGATTGAACACTGTTCCATTTATCTCAGTGGGAACTAAAGACCAGCTAAATTTGAAGTCATAAAGCTCAGGCTTTTTGAATGATTTTGGTCAAAACAGCTCTTTTGTAAGCAGCCAAAGTGTGCTTATTTAATGTTCTTCCTTGTCCAAAGAGACTGAAGAGAAATGTCTAAAATTTTCCTAAAACAGCTCACCTCTGAGTGGATTAGAAGGGTGGAGAATTTCTACTGGGAAAGGGATGCATATTTCAGAGTGTTATCAGCTCTGGGAACTAGATGTGAACCCTAAGATAATTACATTTTGCATTCATGGTCATTTCTTCTGAGCATTTTCAGAAAGCTTCAAAAACGTTATCTCATTAAATCCTCTCCACCTCTGAGTGAGGAAGGAAAGGACAGGAGATTATCCCAGAGGCATCAGGTCCCCTGGGAGCAGGGCTGGGATGGGCTGCCCAGAACCCCAGGCCAAGTCCCCTCCCCTCCCCACCCTCTCCACCACCCTCTCCACCACCACTACCCACCCCAGGGCTGGAAACAGAGCTCTGGTTATAAGATGCCAGATGACGCTCCTGTGAGGGACAGTGTTTCCTAGGGGATGTCAGGAGTCACTTTGTTCCTCACATGTCATTGTGCGGCTTCCAGAGGCTCATGGGAAGGGAAAGCACGGCTGGGTCCCCCCACCTGGAGCCTGTTTGGGATCCTGTGGACAGAGGGGGCACTCAGCTTCACTGCCCACCTGAAGGCCACTTTAGTCTCAAGACGCTCAGTTGCACATGGCTGTACCCAAGTTCAAAGTGTACCCTGGAGCTGACTTTTCAGAGGTTCGCCCTGACTTTCATCACCCTGGGGCCCATTTTCTAATGTGGATTGTCTCTACCTGGTGATGTCTTAGATGGGGGAAGAGGCCTGTTTGTTTGGGATACTGAGATACAGCTCCTACTGAGGGGTGAGTGGGGAGTGTACGGGCAGAGGGGTGGGAGCTGGACCAGATGTGGGAATTAGCACTGGTACGCTGACCTCAAGGACAACAGCCTGGCCCAAAAGAAAAGTAAAAAGAAAGAAAGTAGATGGCAGTGGGTGGGGGCTGAGGAAGAATTTCCATGAGATTCGAAATTACTGGTTCTTCCAGAAGAATTTTCCTCTAGCTGCAGAATACTTGTTTCCATTCTAAGTGTCCTTGCTGGTGAACAAATAGAAAGGTTAGTAAAAATTGAATAGACTTTTGGGCCCACGAGAGTCCTTACACCCAACTTCTCAAGGAGTTATCAAGGATCTAGATAATCTTTGGTTATCCGTTCTGGGTCTCACCTTTATCATCAACAAATAATTCTTACAAGCTGACCGCACAAGAGCGCAAAGTTGTGTACCGAGGATGTCAAGGAAAGAGGCAGCCGGGCAGCATTCTGGCTCAGCGAACAGGGCAGGTACTGAAGAACTAAGTGAAAAAGTGATCGTTCCTGGAAACCCAATGTGTGACCGTCCCTCCGGAAGTAACTATCAGCATGCACGTACAAAGCGTTTTCTTACTGGCGATTTAACTGCAGACCTCATTTAGTTCAATTCCTTATTTCAGTTCACTTTGACTGTTATTTATAGAGCATCTATCGAAAGAAAAGCCAAACAGGTTAAGTGACTTAGTCAAGATCATGTTATTTGCCATACGTTTGAAAAGTAAAAATGAGCCAGCCCGCTGGAACTGATGTTCTGTTTCTCATGGGACACAAATAGAGCTGATACGAGGGGCTGTATGAATGAATGCAAATGAAGCAGGTAAGGCTTTTAGTGAACCTGTGTTCTAGGTCTTCAAGGCCTTGGACGTGAGCACAGAATATATGCTTATCAAGTGCACAGATGCCATATAAACGGAAGGCGGAGAGGAAACAGGGCATGGTGACCATGAGAATCCAAATTTTAAAAGAGTATGAGGGTCTAAAACTGTAGGCCAAAATGAATAAAGAGACAGTTTTAAGGAAAGCTGGGACTCTGCATACAGAATGTGGGCCCCATGTGACATCGGTCCAGAGCCTTTAGCCAGGTGTCTCGTGAGTGCCATTCCTACAGGAAGATGCTCAAATAGCCAACAACCTAATATGACCAACCCCATTACTGCAGGCACCCAGCTGCTCAGTGGCATGTGAGACTCACTTCTTACTCTGTGACAAATCCCTTTTCTGGAATGCTCTAGTGGACTGTAAACTCCCTGAGGGCAGCCACTCAGCAGGGAGGAGTTGGTGGGCAGAGAGGAGATGGCCCTCTTAAACACCGTGTACTCTTAAGTGTCTCCAGCTCTAAATGAGCTCCAGGGCTTCCCCAAGGTCACATAACGCGTAAGTGGACAGGCAGCCGTGGCCTCCAGACTCTGCCCCACACCCTCTCCTGTACAGGAGGAAAGATTGAGGGTGGGCTGCAGCCGTAGCAGAGATGTGAGGAGGCCTGGGGGTCTTGGAGCAAGAGCGGGGAGGCTTGAGCAGAGGGAAGAGTCCCAGCTCAGCCAGCATGAGTCCCGCCAGGATCCCTGCTCTTCCCTTTGGTTGCTCCTGGCTGGGCTGAGCCAACACTGTCACAGCAATGCCTACTTGGGCCACCACACAGTGACCCGTGGGGGCAAACATGCCCCCTCTGCTCTCACCTCAGGTACTTAGAGGGCTCCTGGAGCAGTGTTGGTGTTGCTATGACAACAGAAGCGGACCATTAGAGCATTACCAGGAAATGTGAAGACTGGCAGGTTTGTAATTCAAGGTGCAGCTGAGCAGTGGCAGCAGGATTAATGGGGACCCGGCCAGCGCTTGGGTGGCACTAGTGTCATCATTAGTGATAATGAGGCCCGGCCTGAAGGTGTCCCAGTCGGAAGGCCTGTGGCTTCTGGCAGGGGCCAGGGTAGGGATGGGGGTGGGGAGAGGGGGTGATGTCTGCAGCAACCCAGGCTTGCTTAGAGGATCTAAGACAGGTCAAGTCCCTGCTACAAAGTGCAGTTCTCCCCACTGGTTCCTGTCCCACCTGAAACTAGAACATGGACTCCCCAGGCAGCTAGGTGGGTTCCGACTCATGGCAAGAGGATGGTTCAACAGAGGAAGGAGGCACCCCTTAGCCTGGACAGGTTGGCCCATTCTGGGCAGCTAGGATGGTCCTCAGCAGTGCGGCAGGGTGGAATAGGATGGGAGGACTTCCGTTTGACAATGTACATAGCTATCCCAGCATCCTCTGTGTGCCCAGCATTTTACATGAGTATCACAGTGTTTAACAGCGCAGACTCTGGAGCTGGACTTGGGCTGGAAAACCAGCTTTACCACTTATGAAGTGTGACCTGAACCAGGTTATTTAACTTTTCTGTGTTTCAAAGAAGTCCTGCATCTCTGTAATGGGGATGAGAATAGTAACTACCTTACAGAAGTGTTATGAAGATTACATGAGCTAATACCTGTGATATTTAGAGTAATTCCTCGCAGATAGCATTAAATATGTGTTAGCTATTTCTGGTAGTCTCATTAGTATTATGAACTATTAATCTGAACTTGCCTAATGAGATGTCTTATAAAATAAGAGGGATGGAAGACATGGCCGTCCATGGCACGTGACACAGTTCAGCAAACAATCTTGCGTGTTATCGCTGCCAGTGGCTGTGATTTAATGGTGATTAATAGACAGCAGGGCTCCTACTTAGGCCTTATGTGCGCTGCACCCCCAGACGCCGACCTTATTGGGTTTATGGCCCCATGGCTGTCGTACACACAGGGCTTGCACGTAAAGACAGGGCTGCCATGGATGGGTGAGTTGGTAGTGACACATGGTGGCAGCTGACAGGTGAGGAGTGGGATTCTGTCCAGGCTCCACACTCTCAGCCATCCTCCCTCCTTGGGGCCAAGTCTGCTTGGAGAAAAGAGTGCCTTTTCTTAACTTTCACAAAGGCACCCTGTGGGCCACCAGCAGCCTTGACCTTCGGGAAAGTCACAGAAAATGCTAACCTGAACCCAAAAAACTTTACAAGGGAGGGGGCAAGAAACTTCCCTCAAATGCAGGTAGAGGGTGAAAAACGCATGCAACAAAGGAACTTCTGGGTCTGTCTGTGGTCTTGAGTGAAATGATTTCTAGCCTTTCCTCATTCTGACATTTTGTCATCCTTCCTGCCACTTTCTGCTCCATTTGTTTAGGTTAATTTTGTTGAGATCCAATCACTCTAGATTAGAGTCTAGATTAGAAATGGTATACAGTCTCTTCATATTCCCCCATATTTATATGTGCACAGAACTACATCCACAAGTGCAGAAACGTGAGGATGAGAGAGGCCTTTATCTGTGGTTTGTGTTGAGCCAGTTTTGATAGCCTAGCAGCTACACCTCTCCAAGGAGCCTGGTAGGAACCGCCACTCCCTGAGCTTGCTCTACAGCGAGCAGAGGTTTGGTAAGGTCATACCGGCAGTCCTCGCTCAGATGTGAAGGGGCGTGGAGTCTGTCTGGAGTCACCGAAATGCCAAGGCCCTGTCCTCAGTCTCCTTGAGCTGACCATGGTCACTATTTACATGGAAGTGAGACACTGGGTTTACATACTTTGGTGGGGCAGGGGCCCAGTGTGTGACTGGCTGGGTTCTAGGCACAAGGAGGGTCAGAGAAGGGAAAGGTGGATGAGCCAGAAGCCGAGGGGCCTGAGCTCCAGTCTGGAACTGCACTCCTGAAAGCTGGGAAACCTCAGTAAACATCCAACTGCTGAGGCTTTAGTTTTTTTGTCTCAAAGTGGGGGCGATAATACCCACTGAGTATTTGTGGTGATAAAATGCTGTAAGGCAGGTGAAAATTAGGAAACACTACATAGAGCGAACAAGCAGATTCAAGTCAGAGTCACCCAGAGCCTGTCCCGTGCCAGGTACTGAGCTGCGCAAGGCATAAAAGGGAAACTGTCCCTGCTCTCAACCCGCCTGCGTTCTGTAAAATGAGGAGGCGGTATTACACGATCAGTACAGTCTCTTCCAGCTTCTGGGCTCTCCTTCTTCTCCTTCTCTCTAATGCAATAATCCTATGGTTTTAGAGCTGGGAGGGATGGTAGGAAAGAAAGAACAAACATACACACAAAACACTTAAGAACAGTGGAAAAGCAGCCAGGGAGACATGCACACTGTATAGCGAAAGTGTCTTCAGAGGAAAGAGCTGGGCCCTGCTGGCCTGCCCTGGCAGCCCTCGGAGCGGAGCAGGGAATCCGAGGACCTCTGGAGAGACTCCTGCTGCGGTAGAGGGAGAAAGCCAACCAGACCCTCTGAGTTGTTTTGAAAGTTTATGGATCTGCTTTATATAGGATTTCTTAAAAATCCTCACCTGAGGATATGCTTATTGAATTTTTTTTTTTAGAAAGAGAGGAAGGGAGGGAGGGAGGGGAAGGGGGAGAGAGAGAAACATCAATGTGAGAGAGAAACATTGATTGGTTGCCTCTGTATGGGCCCTGACTGGGGATTGAACTGGATGATGCTCCAACCAACTGAGCCACCTCACCAGAGCATGAATCTGCTTTTAATTAACAACGCAAGCATTCACTCTCTAGGCCCTTGCCACAAACAATATGCCCTCAAACTACCTGCTGCCCAACTCGAATCAAAAGATCAGAGGCAAAAAGTAGTGTTTCTATAACTGCGGGTTGGAAGGACACACCAGCTCATCATCATTCCTCTCTGTGTCACTGGTCTTCACATTACATCAGGACATCAGGAACGGTTACAACCTAGATTCCCCACCTCCACCCCAGAGTTTCTGATTCATGGGCCTGGGTGGAGCTCGAAAATTCGCATGTCTAGTAACTTCTCAGTTGATGGGGACATGGCAGGTCCAGGGCTATGCTTTCTTTGGGAACGGCTGGTCTAAATGACATCACGCTCATCAAAAGGTCAACCTCCAGCAGAGAGACGCGCACTTGCAGCACATGCCCTGTCGATTCCTGACCTATGGGGAGTCTTCCCTCGAATTTCCCGCCGACCCCACACCCTCCTCTTGCATGGAGAACGAAGGCGAGAAAGAGCCTGAAGAAATTACTGGCATCTTCACTCTTGTGAAGATGCTGAGATGCCAGCTGCTCCCTCTCCCAATGTCCTTTTATTAGGACCCAAGAAAGAAACCTCTGTGTGTTCTCAGAAACAGGAAACAGCGCTGGTTTTCTCCAGAATGAGGGGGGTGATGAAGCTTTGCCCTTTTGGGTTACATGACTCCATTTGGCCACTTGAAAGCCCTGAGACCAACAGGCACCTATTTCCAATCAACAGGCAGAACCTTATGACACATGTATCCTAAAACGAATGTTCCCGGTCATATATTTTTATCCCACACCTTTTCCTCCCTTCTTTCTTTGCTTTTGTAAGCTTTCTCAAATCCTTCCTGGAATATGGAGAGAGTAAATAAATACATAAATAATGAAATAAAGAAATGGTGAGAATTATGTGCACTCATCCCGAGGGGACAAGAAATAGTGGCGTGACGGAAGCCAGTGTCAGTACACGCGGCTCGTTCGTCTGCTGAGCGCGGTAAGTAACAAAAGTGATTTACCCAAGATCCACAGCTACGTGCTGTCTGCCTGCCACTGAGGTATAAATCTTCTTGCTGCAGCGATGGGGGCCTTTTCCTCTCGTCTTTCTTGCTTCCTGCACATAAAGCATCAAGATAACTGGGACCCTGCCTTAGTATTTGATGTCAAGTCATCCAACGTGAAAAATCAATAAAATGACTTTGCTTCAAGCCCAGTCACTCCTGGTCTCAAAGGAAATAGTAAGGGGTCAGCAAAAAATTATAAAAACTTGAAAAGATGACCTGAATTATTCATAAAGAATTTTTTTTTTCAAGTCGGGAGAGGGTGGATAATTCCCCCCACGTCCCGGCAGTCACTGTACTCTTCCGAAGTTGACACCGGCAGGGGCACGAAGTGTTAGGTTTTTACGGAATGCTGTAAGCCACGCTTCGGTGAATTCAGACCGAAAATCACAGGGGTGGTGCAAAATGATTCTAATGGTTAAGTAAGAGCCATTGCTCAGGGAGCCCGTACCCCAGGGACTAAAAGAGGGTTACTGGCTGCTTGGCTCTGCCCGACCCGGCACCCTTTCACCCCTTCCAAGGAGCCTTGACGAGGTGGCATGAGCCCCGCCTCTGGCCTCCCACCCTACCCTGCGCACAACGTCCCTGTAGCGAGACTGCTGATGCCTGTGGGGAACAGCCAGAGCAGATTCCAGCAGTGCTGGCCCAGAAAACCAAGCCCCCTTTTATTTTTGAGAGAAAGGAGCATTCAAAAGCTTTTAACCGCGTGAGGTGTTGGGGAATGGCCCACTCATGCTCGTGCGTCCTTGCTCCCACCTTGAGGACCTATTGAATCCTGACCACCTCAGTTGAGGAAGCCAAATAGAGGGGGTTATGGGGGCCACTGCTGCCCAGGTCTGCCCCGTCCCTGCTCCCCTCTCCGAATGAATTCTTTAATCAGCCTCCAGAGGAGGAGCTGGGGAGGGGCAGGCCTGGTAGAGAAGATGGCCCCTCTGTAGGCCAGCATCTGGCGTGGGGTCCAGACACTCTGGGTTAGAGGGGTGCACTGGCCTCAGCACTCCCTTTACAGTGAGGAAGGCTGGGGCTGGGAAAGGCCACCAAGGTCACCGCTGTTGGGCAGGCTGGGCAGCAATGAGAAAGCACTCTTCCTTGCGCGATGCTATCTGGCCACCCGGAGGAGGAGAGGAGCTCAGGGGCAGACGGGCTGGCTCCACTGCGCTCTAGGGTTTTGAGAACCTGCGTTGATGCCCACCTCTCCCCCCCCTCCTCCCCCCTCCAGCCTCCAAGAACTGGTCTGCTTCGTGTACAACTGAGGGACTGATTCTACTTTTTGGTGGGGCTTTCAAAGGCAGCTCCTGTCCTCCTATTTATGTGCCACAGCCCCCCCAAGTGCTTGGCACCCTCCTTCTGTTACCCTTTGCTGTGATGCCAGCCGGGGTGACAAGGCTGCCTCTCACCCCAATCATACCTATAAGTGCCTGTGGGAGGAGCAGTGGGATGTGGACAGAACGTGGCTTTTGCCCCAGGGAGTGGACAGCTGGAGGAGGGGACAGCCACACAGAGGAGACACCGGGCTGGGGAACCTGACAAGGGATAAATCGTGGCCTGGCTTAGAGATTTCATCTTTTTCTTTTCTTTCTCCATGTACCAAATGGAGGATGTGTAGCCAAAGGGTCAGGTGACAAAAGGGCAGGGAAGACAACAGCTCATTCTCAGAGTGAGTAGGCAGGCCTCACGTTGTAAAGAATTGTCTATAAATAAAGAGTAAATCCAACACAAATTACAGATTTGGGAGGCAGACAGACCTTGCTTTAAATTCCAGGCTTTCCATGAATGAGCAGCCTGATGTCAGGAAAACTATTTAACGTCTCTGAATTTCAATTTTCTTATCTGCGAAATGAGGATGATAACGTCTGTCTCACTGTGGAGAGACTGACGTGACTTGAGGAGGTCAGGTGCCCAGCAGTGTGCCTTGGTCCATGTTGGTCATTTCAAACTTCCAGTTCATTCATATATTTTCTTAGTCACTCAACAAATATGCAATGAGTATCTGTTATGTACTAGACATTGTGCTAGGCATACGTGTACATCAAGGGTGAACGACAAAGATAGAGGCCTTGTCACCAGGGACATGGCATTTGGCCAGGGGAACATATAAGCAGATGCACAATTATAATTCAGTCCATTAAGTGAGAGGACAAAGAAGGCACAGATTGTGCCATGGGAGAGGAGAGAAGACATCCCTACGTCATTCCTAAAATTTCTTGCCTCGTGCCCTAGTTACCTGTATTATTTTTGTCCTCCTTTCTTCTAAGATTATCTGGCCAATTGATTTATTCCCCTCTAGCTGATAAATCTTTAGTGCTCTAAGGAATTGCTGGCCACTTCATCTGCCCAACCAGCAAGCCTGACAGCTTTCTCATCTGTTGGAATTCTTTTCCTCCCTGCCTGGTGGTCCTCACAATTCCTCAAAAGCAGGCTTAACCCCTTGATTGCTCTCTGCCGCTTGGCCCAGGTCTCTATCAGGGGAGCTGGGGGGCGGGGGTTGGTGTTGGGAAGGCATAGGCACAGCTCTAGATTGAAGAATCTGCGACAATGAGCTGAGGGAGAGAAGAAGCAGACTGAGCGCTCTTTGCTTCATCTCCTCTTTCGTTCTTAAACGGACAGTAATTTATTTGATGTGAGCTGAGATTGATTTCATGACTTACAGGACTGGAAATCTGGGGGCAATAAAAATTTGTCAGACTCTTCAGACCTGTCATCTCCTGAGTGCCTTCTTCTGGCGCCAAGGTTTCCTGAACCACCTAGGTAAGTCTTCCGGAGGATGGCCAGCCTCTCTGTCAGAGAGGAAGGGATTCCTACTGGGCTCCCTGGGCCGGCTGGGCCTGCAAGGACAGGCGCAGGGCCTGAAATACCAGACCCTGGATGGAGAGTGATGTCAATAAAAGGGAAACTGATCTGTGGGGTTGGCACAGCATTCCTCCAGACCCTAAGGGCTGAGGATACTGCAGGGAACTGCAGTAGCCAGATGTGGCTGAAAGAGATCTGGACTTGAATTTAGGAGCCCAAAATTCTGATTCCATCACCAGTTAGTTTACGTGGCTTTGGCAAATACTTTACTCTCCCTGTGTCTCAGTTTTCCCACCTATACACCGATGGGGGACTCCTAGAACCCCCTAGGATGGCCACATGCTGGCCACGAGAATCCCTGGACGTGGCTCACTAATGTGTTGCAGACCCTGTCCATGGTGCGACTGCTCATGCTCTCTCCTGGCCCCATCACTCGCTAGCTGCTGTGGGCCTTTACTTCTTCATGCCCAGTTCTCTTCTGAGGACAGAGCCACAGGAGCGACCTGGGACTTCACCTGTCAGCACCTCATCTGCCTCCGGCCCTTAGCCAGATGTGTGCCAGATGTGTGCTGGAGTCCGAAAGCCCCAGCCACACTGTGTCGAGTCTGAACACACTCTAAGATGCCCTGCAGCGGGGACCTGCCCTGCCGGTCAGGTGAGACTGGGACTTTGCCTGTAATGGCTCCTTGGCTGGCACCCTCTCCTCCTTGTCCTGCCTCCCCTCTCTCATCCTCAGTTCTCCGCGGCTGCTTTCTCACAGGTCCCTGCCCTGGGGTCTGCCTCAGGGAACCTAACCCATGACACTATCCAAATCTAAAGTTCATAGAGGGTGTTCTGTTGATAAAATATCCACCTATCCTTTTTCTTCCTGTTCCTTTCTTTCTAGATTCCCAGCATGCCTGGCCTCTACGTACTTAAGCTTTCCTTTGGCCAATGGTGGAAAATCGTTGAGACTGAGTGACTTTGAGACTATAGGTCAAATGCCAAACTTACAAATGGCCCAAATGAGAAAGACGTTTTGTGACAGACAGGGCCTGTCTCCTTAATTCCCAGAAGACCAGAAGAACTCTGGCACTACGGCTTTGCTAGGCATTTGTGCAACCTAGCCGTCACCACACAAACTTGTGACTACAGCATACAAGGAAGTCTCACGTTTTGTGGTACTAAAGGGATGGGACTTTGCGGGAAGAGGTGAAGACAGGAAACATTTCTCCCTATTCTGAGCAGCTACAGGACTTGGGGCTGCTGTCAGGCACCTCTCCTCCTCCAGCCTCTGCGTGCCTGCCTGTCTGTGCGTGCATTATCGGCCAGACTTGGCCGGATACTCCTTAAGGACAGAATTCACAACTGACAAATCTTTCGGCACCAAGTGCAACATCTTACAGTGGTGGGAACTCAGCCAATGATGTCTGAGAGAATGAAATGGATGAGAGGAGCAATAGAATGAATGGAGGGTTACCCTAGTGGAGTTCGGCACACCGAGATTCTTGTTGAGCTTTGAACTGCATCTGCTGGGAGGACTGGTGTGAGTTAGTTTAGACTCTTTGCATCGCTGTTTCCTCATCTGTAAAACTGAGGTGATACTCTGTCATGGGGTGAGTGAGGTAGTATACTTAAAAGAATTATGAAAGTTTTAAACACATGGCAGTCAACTAACTAATACTAGCCGTGGCTGGGCTGGTCAGCGCTCCAGTCAGGGAGAGGACAGCAGAGGCTCTGACACCGGAAGCCACTGTGCCTCCCGAAGAAGCCACAAGGAGCCTCCCTTGGAAGCCGCAAGGGGCTTGGCTCTCCGCACGGGCTCTGCCCCAGAACGCTGCTCACCCAGAAGTGCTACAGGGACGCAGAGGCCTGTGCTGTTTTTATTTGCAAATAACCTCCTGAAGTCTTCTTACTCTTTCACAACTCAATCCAATCAGCAGACTTTTGGATAAGGCGCACTGCTATGAAAGTGTCAAGTACAATAAAGGCACCACCCACAATCAACGGGGAGGGGAAAGAGTGCCGAGAAGACGGTGTTGAGAAACCGGCAGGCTTTGTGTGCTTATTTGACACATACCTTTGCCGCAGATATCTTTCTGTAGAAAAACACAACCAGCTTCCTTCCCATGAACATCAGACATGAAGTAGAACATACACAGATTAAAGAACTAAACGAACAATTAGGGGAAGTTTCACCGAAGAAAACGTATGAGAGTCACTGTGTGGCCTTGAGATGGGGAAGGCATCTTAAACGGAACTCAGAAAGTACAAAGTATAAGACAAAAAAACAGTTGCGTTTGACTGATTAAAAATTAAGGATTTATGGACAATATGGGTAAAACTGGCAAGTGGCGTTGGAGGTGATATTTGCAATGTTTAGAACTGACACAGAATAGAGAAGGAGCTCCTGCCGATCAACAACAGAAAGGCAGAAAGTCTAATTGAAAAATGGGCAAAGGACAACAGTGGGAAATAAAAGGACAACCACACTGGAAAGTGTCATTATCACATGAGCTTCTCAAACACACCAGTCATCAAAAGTGTGCAACAGAGAATGATGAGGCCCTCCTCCAGAGTGCAGGAGGGGCGGACACTAGAAAGCTGGGTGGTGCCCAGTGTGGGCAGGGGGACATTAAAGGAAGCCCTCATGCTCAGCAGGTGGGGGTGCTGTTTGACAGCAGTGTGGCAGTTCTCAGTCAACTGGAGTGCACACACCCAGGACCCAGCAAACCCGCTCCTGGGCATATGTCCCAAAGGATCCCTCTCCTAGGGCCACAAAGAGGTCCTCTTAGCCCTGTTGGCTGGGCAGTGTGGTGGTCACCCTCTGAGTTTCCATCCTGGAGAGTGGACGAGCCAAACACAGTGCGTGCACACCGTGGAGCACTCCACAGCTGTGGACCTCAAAGTGGAAGCTGTGGGCTGGGTGTGTACATGGTGAGTGATGTTGTGGGAGGTAGGGAAAGTAAAGCTTGGAGACCTGTAACCAATTTGACCTACATTAATATGTATAATACAAATCATTATTATTTATAACTTGCAAGAACATACATACACCAAAAACACTGGAATCATTGCCTTGTGGTGGTAAGAGAATAAAAGTGGAGAATGAGGACAGAAGGCAATAAATTAATAAAAAGAAGGAAAGACACAGACACTGGGGCTGGGCCCACACTTTCTTTCCTTTTTCAGTGGCTGCTGAGGTTGAAGTGAATTAGGAGGGGTGGGCCTTTTTGTTGGAAGAGACTTGAGGTTTTGGAAAATGATAGCTAGATGTGGTAGTGAGGTCAACTGAGGTGTCATTCTCAGGGGGTACCTTGCAGATGTCCCCACATTCTTGGACTTGGCTTTTACTTTGCAGACACAGAGATAGCTTTTGTCACTGGCCAACTGACACTGGGCCCTGGAGACCAACCCGTGTCACTGAGATGTACGTGAGACAGCTGTACGTGATGTCAGAGGACAAGAGACTCATTCACAATGGAAAGTAAGTGACACGCAACCAGAGTGCTCACTGCTGCCTGATTAAGCACATCCTCTCCCTGTAGCCCAACCACATGAGGGTCAAGTCACAATCAGCAGGTCCCTCTGGTGGGGACAGAGACAAAGCAAAAGGAATGTACATGATCTTATAAAAAGTCACTCAACTGAGAGAGCTTGAGGACTGTCCCATCACAGGAACAGTCTTGCTGATGAGACCCTAACACCAGGATCGTATCCATATTGGAATTGGGGGACGTAGCTGCCACCTAACTAAACGCAGCCAAGTAAAAAGAAAGACTGGCTAAAGGTTGGCACCTAAACAGTTTTCAATGTAAGCAGGCGCTTCCTTGATTCCAGACAAAGGACATAACCAGGTGACTGAGCTGAGACTCACAGATGGCCCTGGTTTACCTGTCCATGTGTGACCAGCTACACACGGACCCTCTACATTCCCATCCTTTGCCTCGTATATGATTAACTGAACTTCCTTTTCCTCTCTGATCAACCAGAGCAAAATCTTGCTAAGGAAACTTTGGTTAAGCTTCCTCCAGGTGCCCAAACTTTGGTCAGCCTAAAACTATAACGGCCCCTCCAGGGAATAAGCTGACCTCAGGGTCATTCTCTGCTCCCCTACCCCCTCACAACACCCTCCATCCCACTTCCCCACACCAGGTCCCTTCCAGCCCTGTTCACCCCTCCCAATAAAAGAAAGAAGACTCCTTTTGCCTAACTTTGCAACGTTTGCAGATCTATGGTTACAGCAGAAATAGCTGTTTCCCCACCTTGAAGTAATCCTTTCTGATAAAGTCTCTCCTTAACAAGTTGGGCTTTTGAAAATTGGACCCACCTCCTAGCTTCTCCAACTCCCTCTCCATGTGGCAGGGAAGGGGGTAGGGAGGAAGAACGGATCCCAGTGCTCCTGGTGCATGGCTGGCTCCATGGAGTCCTCCTCCGTGTGGGGAGTGTTGGACCACTCCCTCACAGAGGCTGCTTCTCGCTCACGGTTGGCCTGGCAACCCAGCCACCCAGAGGCCCCTGCCAGGCTCCTACTTGAAAGGTCACACTTTGAAGTTTCTGTCAAAAGGCCTCTCCTTCCTTCCCTTTGCTTGTTTTGTCACTAATACATTTTTTTTTTTTTTTTGGCAACTTAAGAAGTTGCAGAGTGACTTAACCTGGTCCTTCACTTGGGAAGAAAGCAGGGTAGCTGTGGATGCCCCCAAGGCTGGGGCCATCTGGGGGCTGCTCTTCACATTGTCATGTCTGTGTGAAATGACGGCCATGCAAGCCCCTTCTCTAAGGTGTGCACTTTGCTCCCCAGGCACCTATCTTGGTCTCTCTCCATTTCCTTCCTCTCTGCTCTTTATTTTTAGAGAGGGGGAAGGGAAGGAGAGAGGGAAAAAAACATCAATGTGTAGTTGCCTCTTGGCCCCCTACTGGGGATCTGGCCCAAAACCCAGGCATGTGCCCTGATTGGGAATCAAACCGGCGACCCTTTGGTTCACAGCCTGCACTCAATCCACCACTGAGCTACACCAGCCAGGGCCTCTGCTCTTGACCTCCTTCTCTTTCTTTCTCCTTGTTCTGGCCCATTAACAAGTGAATTAATTGGTTTTCCAACAACATAAGCAAACAGTAGTTCCTCCCGAGCCACCTTCCTCGGTTTCAGTTACCCACGGTCAACGACAGCCCAAAACGATTAAATGGAAACACCAGAAATAAACAATTCATAAATTTTACATTGCATACAATTCTGAGTAGCTGATGAGATTTCACACCATCCTGCTCTGTCCGCCCAGGACCTGAATCATCCCTCATTCAGCATCTTTATGCTGCGCACGCTCCCCACCTGCCAGTCACTCGATGCCCCTCTTAGTTATCAGATCAGTGAGGAGAGGGAAAGATGGTGGGGGTTGACCAAGCAGGGGGTCCACATAGTCACACAACTCTCATTATGTATATTGTTATAGTTGTTCTATTTTATTAATAGTTATATTTTGTTAATCTCTTACTATACCTATTTATGAATTAAAGATAGGTATGTACGTATAGACAAAAAACCAGCATGCATAGGGTTGGGTACTATCCACAGTTTCGGGCACCCCCTGGAGGGCCTCGAGCATATCCTGTGTGCATAAGGAAGGACGACTGTATACATAACGCTGCCCCTGCCTCCAGGGTTGCTGCCAGCGCTGCAGACCCATAGACATGGAGCCCCTGCCACAGAGAAGCTGGCAGAGAGCAGGGGAGGCAGATGAATAAAGTAGTAGAGCACAACACGATTACTCCTGTAAGAGCGATATGAATGCAATAATAAGTGCTGTGTATTGAGTTGAAGTCCACGGGGGAGGGGGAAAGCAAAGAACTGACAAGCAACCATTGGAAATGTTGTACGTTTTCTAACACTCAACCTTCCTGCAAGCTCTCTGGATGATCCCTGCTCAGGGGTCACAGGTGGGTAATACAGTTGTCCATCCAGCCATCTGCTGGGCACTAGCCACAGAGTCCTTCCCAGGAAGGAGCTTCAAACATCCACCCAGTCTGGGTTTTGGAGAAGCAGCCCCCAAGTCAGGTTTGGGGTGGGAGGATGTAGCAGGAACTCTGGCCTGGATCTTACCAGCCAGCCCTGTCTGCCCACACCCCGGCCTGTCTCCCCCCAACTAGGTTTTGGAGATATGGGTGGATGGGGGTCCCCTTTAGCCTCCACCCCACCTCACTACTGCTCATACATGCCTTGGGCTAAAAGGTGTCCCAGCAAAGGTGGCCCTCAAGGACCTAAATGACCCATGTGGTTTTGCTCAGGAGATCTGAGTCCCTTTCTTTCACAGTCTGTCTTTGCATAATTGGTGACTTTTACGGGAATTCCACTCCGTTGCAGGAAAAATTCTGGCTGTGGGCAATGGCTGTCCTCAGAAATGCCCTGCAGGGACAGGCACCTCAGCAGGACAGGCCTCTGCTGTCACTCAAAGGCAGGGCCCACAGGCAGTACTAAACACTGGGATTTTCCATCCCCCTGAGCCCTCATGGCTGGCATTGATAGATTTTTTTTTTTCAATTAGAAAAAAAGTCCACCTTTCTTAGCATAGAAAATAAAGCAGCTCTTTTACAGATGAAGGAACAACCTTCTTACCTTGCTTAAGATACCCTTAAACTTTCTGCAAGTCTTTAAAATCCCAAACCACTTAAGAGACGAGAGGAAACTGAGAGAGGAGAATCAGATAATGTTGGAATATAAACTCTTCCTAGTTCCCTGAAGATATTTTGCTTTTCTATAAAACACTTTCCCTGTTAACTGAGCTTGATTCCAATCACTTACAAGCACACAATTTTTTGTGTGCGTGGCACTGCGCTTTTTGTGCTGCTGCTGTATGAGCACATCCTCACGGTCAGGAGAGGCTGAGAATTTACGGGTCCAGCATGGTGTCCGGCACTCTGGAAGTCTTTACGAATGTTTGGTAAATACACAGATTAATCAGTAATTTGGACACCAGTGGAGGGGTCTCCAGAGAGACTTTGCAGGGCCCCCCCTCTGAGCACTGTCTAAGCTACAGCTGTCTTGCTAGAATGGAGCTCCCACATCCCATGGTCCTCTCCAGACTTCCGAGTCTCGTCAGGAGGTGCTAGCTTGCTGCGCAGGGTCCTAGACCCTTGCCTTAGTATTTTCCTCTTTCCAGAGGTAAAAGCCAATTGCCAAATTTGGGGGAATTTTGTGAGCAATTGACATCACATTAGTAGCTTGAAATTGGCTGCAGTGGGAGCATTTACACTATGGAAATTGGCAAATCCTACAAGTCAGCACATGTGCCCCCACCCCCCACTCTCACCCCCACCCCTACCCTCACCCCCGAACCAGTTTCCAGCACACCCTGCCTGCTTCCTCTGCAGACCTCAGGCCTGCAACTAGTACCACTGTCACTGCTGGACCTGCCCTCTGTCCTCGATGCTAGAGGCCGTACTTCTCTGCCCAGTAGTTTGCCTTGCTCTTTTGTTTTCGTTACACTTTCATTGCTGCCTCCAGGCCGGGTGGCCCTCAGACCCACTTAGGGACTGGGCATCAGGCTGGTGCTTTCCCACCTTGCCAAGTGACCGCCCTCACCCTTCATGGAGCAAACAAGGTCAGCAAAGCCGGGGGGACGGGTCAGAATCAGGCATTCTGCACGTCCAGCCTTTATCAGATCCATATTACATGCCTCCTATAAAATGAACAAGACTCTCTCTGCCCAGGGAGTGTCACAATTTAAATCCCCATCCCCACCATCGGAGAGATTTTATAGTATTGGGAGAAAACACATGCTTTGGAGAGACAGGAACCCAGTCCAATCCTAGCCGTGGTCTTGGGCAGGTTCCCTCACCTCTCCAAGCCTCAGCTTCCTTGTCTGTAAGTGGGGAGCAACAGTACTGACCTTGCCTGACTACTGTAATTATTGGTGATGATGTACACAGCAGGCATGCAAGAGGGGCTAGCTACCACATCCTGCTTACGTGTGTGCTTTGTCGTTGGTCTTACTGAAGAACTGAGTCTACTCTATCAGATTCCTGCTGTTGTCAAATGGGAATGCGAAGGGGAGTGGAGGGGAGTGTGGAGAAAGACTACGAGTCCCCAATAGGGTGGGGAGTGGGCCCCCTGGGAGGCCGGTGGAGCTGAGCTGCTGTTGAAATTGGGCCCCGGCCAGAGGAAACGGGTGTTCTCTCCTCTCCTCTCCCAGCTGCGTTCTCCCTTTCCGCAGCTTCTTGGTAGAGCTTTTGATTTCTTACTAACTCCAGGCAACATGTTTTTTCTTTAAAATTTTCTTATTTTCTTGCATCCTGTCCAAAAGTTTGTCATCATCTCCATCCCCATCATCTCAGATTAATTTAAAAAAGTTCAAGCACTTCAAGACACCCTCCCCACATGCTCTGCCCCCAGAACCTCAACTCCAGGCCCAGGCCAGCTCCCTCAGGAACCAAGTGGCCCTCCGGGCCTCGGCCTGTCAAGTCCCTCTGCAAACACCTCCCTGGTGTTGTTCTCTGCCTCTACCACTGGCCCAATCTGGGCTCGCCCTACCCCTCGTTCAGACTGTGCGGGACATGTGCATGTGGAGATGCTCAGCACTCAAGCTTCTGGCATGGCTGCCAGCAGCGTGTGCTGTGAAGGGGACAACACAGCAAAGGTGTTGGAGGACACAGGGCTCCAGGGCCCCCTCCTCTAACAGCCAGCCTGGAGGGGAGCTGCTGTGGGACCCTTGGACCCAGCAGGAGACCCCGCCACCTAACCAGAGCCTGGTGAGAGAAGCCAGTGAGGACAGCCTCCTTCCAGAGGAAGAGGAGAGGGAGGAGGGGCAATGGCTTAATACCATTTGTGGAGATAAAGAAGGGACAGGGGTGCCACTGAGAGCTAGGGGTGCTGCTCACAGAACTGGGGGCTCTTTCTTCTTGAATGAGGCAGGTGACCCTGAGCCCACAGAAATTACAACTAATTCTGTCTCCATTTGGTCTGTCTCTCCCAGCTGAAGAGGGGAGGAGATTCTGGGAGCTTCTTATCTCCCCAAGTTTACTCCATGAGCTTCCACCTAAAGGAATGTGGGGTGCCGAGCTTGGGCAGGTGCCTAGACAGTAACTGCCCCCACTCAGAAGATCTGACTTGAAACCCTGGGAAGGGAGGTGTCAGTCTCAGTGTGCAGGCCCGGGGATGCCCCGGGGATGTTCCGGACGCCCTCTCTGCCCCTTGATGTGGACCTGGGCCTGGAGGGGTGGCGTCTGAGGTCCACCCAGGTCCCCACTGCTGGTGTGGATGCAGAGGTGTGTGAGCTCCTGGCTGGCACCGCTGTGCCTTACAGAGTCACTTTAAGCAGTCCCCCAACCTCGCTGACTTTGGTGCCTTCCCGTGTGAGGAGTGGACCATGAAGCAGTATGCAGACAGGGGCGTGAAGGTGAAGAGCTGGCTTTCCCAGTAAAGGCAGAGTTAGTGGTGCCAAGGAAAGAGACAAACCCAAAACTTCGAGCTTTCTCATTCCCAGCCTATACCACAAACAGAGCAGGCACCCTTTGATCAGGCTTCTGAAACACCCTACATTCATGTACATTTGGATTTTATTCTACATAGTAGTTAGGAATCTCACTGGAGTCTTAGCTAAAAGGATATTTAATGACTTCCCATGCTCGCTGCTAGGAGTTTCAAAAGTAATGCTGTAATATGAGTTTATATTAAATTTGCTCACCTAATGTACGTGTTATAGGTTGTAGATTAAGGTGATTTTTAAAAATGACTTGAAGAATGGTGTGCAGATGGTGCTCTGCTCTACCACAGGATTCCTGACTCTTCCTACGGGCACACAGAGCCTGCCAGGGAGCAAGGCAGGGGGGTGGGGCACGGGTCACAGGCCACAGTGGCTTCTGGGGCCAGGACCTCTCCCCATGCCCCCTGAGGGAGTGTTTCCTGATGGGTGTCATTTGATCAGGTCCCTTTGCCCTTCGCTCTGACACACCTCATGTTCACTGCCAAAGCACTCCTCCCCTGGCCCTGCCTGACCTCCACCTCCCTGGCATGGCTGCCCTGCCTGAGATGCACTGTAGCACTTAGGGACACCAGCTGTCTCCTTGAGGATGAGGCACTCTCCCTTCGCCCTCCCAGGCACCCACCCATCCCAGAAGCTGGCAGGCTGTGCTGGGGGTGCTGCAGGGTCCAGTCATGGAAAAAAGCCACCACTCTGAATCAGAACCTTGGGGCTCTGGAGTCCTACGGTGGCTGGCTTCTCCCTGCAGTAGGATGGGGACAGAAGAATTGCAATGGCTTCTCTTAGAAATCAAACCAGTGGCATTCAGAGATGAGGGAACCAAGAGGCTCAGCAAAGAGTCAAGAAGGAGCATGGTTCTCCCATGGCCCCACCTGGGCTCCTAGCGTGTGAGGACAGTCCGTGAAGCAGGTTCCATTTATCCAGAATGGGGAGTGTGGGAAATCAGACAGGTCGGAGAACTGGGAGAACTGGGTTCTAGTCCCGGCTCTGCCACCAGCTCCCTGTGTGATGGCAGGAAAGACTCTTAGTCTTGGCGTTCTGGACTGTCAAGCGAGAGACTGAGAAAGATGACTTCAAAGACCCCTTCCTGCTCCAGCGCCTATAATTTGGGATTCTTTTCGGTGCCAGCCATCAACAAACGTGCAGCACAGGCAATGGGTATTCTTCCCACCACCCTCCAAAATTCCTTCCTTCCTTCCTTTTTTCCATCTTTCCTTCTTCCTTCCATGAAAAAGCCTCCAAGTCCCATCTGTGATTGGGTAGAGACAGGATCTCCATGCTACCTTCTCAGCTGAGTTTTCTGATACAGAAACACCTTTGCCCCTCATCAAACAAAGCCATTTTTTCTTCAGACCTTCCTGGTGCCCCCTCTGGGTGGAGTCTCCCCCTTGTCAATGCAGGGCCTTCACCCCGAGGGCCTGCCTCTGGGTCAGGTGTGAGTGCCTGGGGTCCCCCCACACACCGCTGCTGTCTGCGCCAGGGGCAGAGACCCCCATGGGTGCTGGCTCCCTGCCATCTGGGACCATGGAATCACCCTGCCCCTCCCTCGGTCGCAGTCCACAGCTGGCTCCTTGTCAGGATGGACTCCTACTCACAGCGTGGTCTGCAGACCGACAGTGCCAGCATTACCTGAGAGCTCGTGACAAACACAGAACCTCGGTGGCACCCAGACCCACTGCGTCAGAACCTCAGGTCCCCGGGGATTTGTGTGCACACTGAAGTCTAAGAAGCACTGGTTGGAGGCTGTGAAATAGTGGTTTCATATTGTTTTGTTCCCCCTGGAAAAAACAGTAACACTTAACAACTACACAAGCTTTTTTGTTCTGCAGAGCTTTATCATAAATAGGATCTTTCTGCACCTTGACCTTTGTAAAGTAGTTTTTATTTATTTCACCCATTTTGGATCAGGAAATTGATCCTCAGGATCATTTGGTGCTTGGTAAAGATCACACATAGAATAAAAGACTTAGAACCTGAACTCCAGACGCTGGGCCCTAGCCCTCGACTTCCTGAATTAGAGTACCTACCCCCCAGCCCCCGCCCTGCCCAGTCTCTTTTATACCATAGTCATGAGGGTCATTCAAGTTCAACCAACATAGTTCCTTATGATACTTATTGGGGAGGCTCCCTGCTGTCACCCAATCTGCATGTTTGTGCTCCTTCTCCCAAGCTGCAGTAAGCTTTATGGAAATCAACCCTGACCCTGTTTACGAAGGTTTATTGCCCACTAATCAGAAGTGAGCTGCAATTAGACTGGAGGTAGAAAGTAATGGCACAGTAGTTACCATGCAGTTAAAGAGTAACCGCAAGCGATTGTGTCTCTGGCCCTGAGATTGAGAGTGGTATCAATAAGCCCCTCCTCTTCAGTGAAACCAGGGATACAAATGCAGTGTCATTGCAGATGCTACAAATCAACCCAGCAGAGCTGGTCATCCTCCTCTCTCCCGGTGTTTTCACTGTGGTTCCAGGACTCGGCTGGGTGCGCACTGGCAGCTGCTCAGCTGCCTCCATTCCAGGCCTCTGACAGCCGCTTGTTTCACTTGGTGTACCCGTCCCTGATGACCAAGAGGAAACAACTCATTCACCTTGCCCACTGTCCTGGCCGATGCCCTGGTCTAGCCTGGGAGCTCCGCCAACAGACAACTCCTCCTATGGAAAGCCTGGGGCCACTGCTCACAGCAGAGAGTGGGAACCTCCAACCTGGCTGGCCTCAATGCACCTGCTTGGTAATCTACAGAGGAGCCCAAACCTGTCTGTCACCACCAGCCACACAGGGCCTGAGGGGACAGCTGACCTGGTGCAAGGACTACTGGAAGCTCCACTTGGGGCCAGGCCATCCATCCGACACAGCCCTGGCCTTCCGCCTGGGAGTGCCCTGCAGCGCCCGGCAGCACCCAGCACACAGGCTGGGACTCATCTGAGAGGGCCAGGGATTCAGCTGGGCAGGACTATTTGGCTTCCCACCTGGCTGTTCATTAGTGCGCAGCTGCACCTCGCCAGCCTCACTGCCCAGATGGGTTCAGCTGGAAGGGCAACTAGAGAGGAAGTGGCCACCACAAAGAGACCCTGATGTGCTGGCTCCCTGGGAGGGTCTCCATTAGTGACTGAGGGTCCATTACCTTCAGCCCCCTCCTGCAGTGTGGTCTCCTTCTCCAAGTCCCTCCTGGGCCGTCTCAGGCTGTCTGGCTCCCTAACAGAAGACAGACTGAATACTTGGCCATGAGCTTCCCCACTGGCAGCCGCTGCTCTGGAGCCAATTGTCCACTGCTGCTCAGGAGCCCAAAGGGGGCTCCTGGTATGTATAGTCCCGGAAGGGCCTCCCAGGGCTTTGCCCAGAGGAGCAAGTATATCATCGAGCCCATTTCACTGCAGGAGGCCAGAAAAGTCACACAGTAACCCACCTGTGTACTGCGTGGAACAGAGCTAAGTGGTTCATCAGTCTATCAAGGGCTGGCCTGGCTGGGGAGAAAACAAGTGTCCCTCACAGCTGGCTTTGAACCTGAAGAGGAAGTGAACCAATACAAGTCATTGGCAGCACAGAGTTGAGAACCAGAAGCGTCTGGGGAAATTACCCAGTGCAAACTCGCCATCTTACAGGTGAGGAATGCATCTGAACACAGCCCTGGTGGCCTGTGAGACTCGTTCTTGGACCCCACGCTAGCCAGGGTGGAACCAGCAACGGTCATCTGGGGTGTGATGCACAGGACATTGGCGGTGGTCAAACACATGCCCCGCTCTTCCCCTTGAGAAAAAAATGTAATAAATAAAGGCCAACGCCACGGAAAAGCTGCAACACGAAGGCTCTGTGTGGGAACAGCCATGGCTTTGGAACGAGAACATGTTCACCCAAACTCATCTCTACCCCAGGAGCCCAGTCTCTTGCATAAATCACTGAACTGACACTTACTCATCTATAAAATGAAAATAATAAAACCTGCCTCACCAATTCAATGGAAGGGGGATTAAATCTAAACTAAAGTGCTATGTAATTGTTAGGATGGGCAATTTCACATGGACAGAGCCATCTTTGCTAACGCCTCTCTCTTCCACTGTGTGAGAAGTCCAAAGGTAACATCAGCATTCCAGAGGTAAGTTCTGGCATAAAACTTCCTGCTCCACCCGCAGCCTGACACTTGTAAGAGTTTAACAAGTACCATACATACACAGAGAGCCTCCGGAGCTCAGAGCCGGCGAGAATGACCGCTCTCAGCATCATCACCAAACCCACACTTAGGGAGCCTCTGCTGGGTGTGAGCTGGGTTCTCTGAAGCCTGATGGAATTGGAGTAAGCAGGGAGACATGGGTGGAGGATACATAATCACCAGACTGGAGTAATGTCGGGAAAAATTTGGCCCAGTAATCTCACCCCACCTGACCCCACCCCACCCCCACCTTCGAACCTGGTTTTCATCAGAGCCAAAGCAACTAGTTCAAGTTCCAGGAAATTTCCTATCCACCACACCGCCCCCTCTCCTGCCAGCTGCTAACCACAGAAACACAGCCCAAAGCAGGAGGGAGAGAGGAGAGAAGCAAGGGGCTGACGGAGCCAGAGCTGCACACTCAGGCAGAGCAGGGGTGAGTGGGTGGTGCAAAGGCCCAGAACCCAGGAAGTGCTCATGCTAGGTGGGCACCAGGCTGGCCTCTGAAGCCCAGTGGGGTCCCGCAGCCACGGCACGGCACCCCTCACAGGTCGGCAGTGTGTGGAATGCCCTTTCATGGAAGCTCAACCTCAAATGAGTTTGTGCGAGTTAAAAAAAATCTCATCTAAACTCCAACTTGTTCTGTAAGTTGAGTTGTTTTTAGCCTCATACAGACGTCCTAGGTGGGTTGGCCCCAAACCCGCAGGCACATTTCACGTTCCGACTGCTGAGAGTGTCTGATCGTCTCAGTGGTCGTGTCCTGTCAACTCTCAATGGGGCATGCTCTTGCCTCCCACTCGCTGCGGTCTACCATGGCTCTGCCTTGACCCAGGCCACCACTGCCATTGTCCTTGACTGCGCACTGTAGGAGGCCAAAGGACCCTTCTTTCCAGCAGGCCACTCTGTTCTGACCCACTGCAGCAACTCGGCACCCACCACTGACCAATCAATGGGCCAGATTTGCTGGGACGGGCCTGCGTCGACTCCCTGTCCATGTCCACCCTCGCTCTAGCCTGAATCCTGCTGCCCCATTTATCTTCCTGATTCACATCCCCCCCTCCCCCTGCCCCCAGTACCTCCTCACTGCCTGCTGCATCAAGTCCAGACTCTCTGCCTGAACTCCCTGCCGGCTACGACCTGGCCCTGTCCGACCTTCCTCGCTCCCTTCTTGGACCTGACACCCACCCCCCAGGCTCAGCTACTGACTCCCTGCAACTCCCCCCTGAGGTTGCCACCTCTGGGCACTTAGGGGCACTTCCTCCCTCTCTGGCCACTGCCCTCATTCCCAGACGCATAACCTAAATTATATTCAACTTTTTCTGTGACTTTAATTTCCTAACTTACTAAACCAGCTAATAATAATACTCCTACCTCACAGGGTTGTTACATAAAACATTAATATGACATTTAATACATAGCAAGTGCTTGACAAACTCTTGTTAATATTTCTAACTACCCATCAACGTTCAGCTCAAATTTGACCTCATTCGAAACTGTCCTGCTCCTCCCTCCTTGCTCCCTTGCTCTTATGTGCAGACCACCTTGTCCTTCTCAGAGCATTGGAAACTCTTCTCATGCTTTGGTCGTGGTGGTCCTATCTCCCTGCTAGATGACAAGCACAGATCTGCACTGCACAGAGGTTAAGGGTAGGGCCCTGGATTGAGCCCACCCTGGTTCAAATCCCAGCTCCACAGCTGCCCTGCTGAAACACTGCAGGCAAGTGAGTTGGCCTCTTTAGACTCAGATTCCTTCTCTGTGCGGCAGGGACTGTTGTGTTACGCAGTCCGTGAGGATGCTAAGAGCATTGAGTGAGATAATCCACGTCAAGCACTAAGCACAGTGCTTTGTACATAGTACGTGTTGGGTAAATATTAAATATTATTGTTATGGTACATTTCTGTATCTTAACTACTTAGTGCAGAACGTTCAACACTAGACAAATATTTGGAGAATGAATGAGTCTCGGAGACTCTGAATCAGGAAGGAGCACGTTGGGCAGGAAAGCCTGCAGGCTCTCCCGTCCTTGTGGAACACTCCCCGGGAGCCTGGAATCAGGGGTTTGCAGGTGCACAGCCCAGCAGGTCATGGGACGTCCCAGCACACCTTCACACTTCAGAGGACTCCATGAACAGGAAGGCAGCTGGAGGGGTACGCAGGGGCCACATCCTGGCTGCTGCAGACACAGGACACCATGCTGCAAGCTAAAGGGAGCAGCAGGATCCTGGGGGTGGGGAGTATGGAGCCACCAACAGGCACATGGGGAAAAGTGTGGGGGCAATGGTGTTCCACAATCACTTTGTGCCCCTTCTTCAGTCCTGAGAGGAGACCAGCCTTCAGCAGGGACACTTCCTGTGTCCTGGTTAACCCCAGGTTTCCAGGAGGCTGTTAGCTCAGGGGAAGCTCAGGGGCACGTCAGGGTCTTATCCTCAGCCTGACCAGGGGGTGGATGCTCTGACACCAAGGATTTAACCACCCTTTGCCACCTAAGCATTTTGGGGTGAACAAGACCCCTATTTACCTATTTACCTGGGAGAGCCCGCAGGAGCCTGCAATAGCCACAAACACGGCTCCTACGATCCCCAAGTCAGCCCTGGCAGCCCTTTTTGATGTCTCATTGTTTCTTCCAAAATAACAACTATGAAAAAGAACAGGGTGATTTTCCTGCCCATTCTGTCTAGAAAACATTCCTTCCCAAGGGCCAGGAAAAGAGAATGTCGCAGATTGAGAACTGCATCAGGAGCCGAGCTGGGCCCTCCAAGGGACTGGATGCAGAGAAGGTGTCAGTGCTGAGCGGGGCAGGGGTAGGGCCTGGGGTGGCACAGTCTGGGGTGGGCAATGCTCTCTGGTGCTGGCCCACATCAGGTCTGCCAGCAGCACCCGGGGATAAAACGGTTTTCTTGTCCTGCAGGCCACCCCAACTTCTTTGGAGAGCCCAGGTTGGGGAATTCCCAACACCCCCCTCCCCCCCCCCCCCCCCCCCCCCCCCCCCCCCCCCCCCCCCCCCCCCCCCCACACACAGAGCCAGCCAGGCCTGCATGCCTGGAGTTCTGGGAGGAAGTGGGCGGGCCCAGCAATGCTGCCATCTACCAGAGAGGGTTTCTGCTGCTGCTGCTAAAGGATTCCCATAGTTTCCAGCCTCCCCCCACCCCCGCCCACCTCTCTCTGAAGGACAGCCTCAGAGCGGTGCTCAGTTCACTGCCCCACGCTCCCAGCGGGCCTGGTTCTACGGTCGGCAGGGGCCTCCTGGCCTTCTAACCCACTTGCCCCACCCCGACTGAGCTGACCTGAACTGGAGCCAGACTAAGGTGGCGACAGTAGTCTTCTCTCCCTTCTGTCCTCCCGACACGGAAGTAGACTTCGATACCTATAGCTGTGTGAAAGCCCCTCAGCTCCCGCCCAGACACGCCTCGGCTGTGAACTTGCAGCTTCCAGAACATTCCACCTCCCTTTCTACGGCTTCTTCAGTGTAACAATGACATCCTCTCTCTTCTGCCTTCTAGATGGGCTCTGACCTTTCTGAGCTACTTTCTACTCAGGTTGCTGTACCCTGAAGACTCCTTTGCTCCAGAAGAATCCCTTTCTGTTCCTAATCCTCATCAAAAATCATTCCCCAGGCAGTCCTCACTTGGCTCTTGGGGAGAAAACAACTGGAAGGTAAACTGACATGAAGCACTGTCTATGCTTTCGAATTAGCATTGTACATTTACACTTCCCAGAGTATTTATGGCTTCAAATACTAGTAACATGTGGTTGAGTTGTCAATGGTGGCCCCCCAAAAAGATATGTCCACATCCTACCTCCTGAGACCCGTGAATGACCTGACTCAGAAAAAGCGTGTCTTTGCAGATGTAATTAATTTAAGGATCTTGAGAGGAGATCATACTGGATTACCCAGGTGGACCCTAAATCCAATGACCAGCATCCTTGTCAGAGACATGGGAGGAGACACAGACACAGAAGAGAAGGACTTCTGAAGACGGAGGCAGAGACTGGAGGGACACAGCCGCAGACGGGGGCGAGGTGCCTGGAGCCACCACAAGCTGCAAGAGACAAGATGGAGTCTTCCCTAGTGTCCTCAGAGGAGGGTGGCCCCAATCACACTTGGGTTTCGGGGGACTTCTGGCCTGCGCAACATTGTGGCAACTTGTCATGACAGACATAGGAAACTCACACTTGTAAAGCTCAGGCAATGATCCATCACCAACAGCAAGCTAAGGGCTCTTGGGTAGAACTTGAAACGCGTGACGCAGGAGGACAGAGCACAGTATTAGAAAAGAAAACTCTCTGGACTTCGAGTAAAATGCTTTGACTTCAAAATGTGGCCGTTTCTCACCAGCTCCTGGTCTGAATGCTGAATTCCTCCCCTCCCAGCTCCGCCCTTCGTCAAACTGCTGGCTGCCTCATGGGGCTGGTGTATGGCTGCAGAGCTGTCCAACCTGCCGCCCTCGGGCCACATGCAGCCCAGGACGGCTGTGAAGGCAGCCCAACACAAAAACGTAAATTTACTTAAAACATGATGAGACTTTTTGTGATTTCGTGTCACAATGTATTTAATGTGTGGCTCAAGACAGCTCTTCTTCTTCCAGTGTGGCTCAGAGATGCCAGGAGGTTGGATATCTCTGCTATGGGAAAGGGCTTTGACTTGGTATATTTGTATCCACCTGAAAGGAGTCTTTAGACTCTGAGCTGGGATTGAATTCACTAATTATGTGACTTTCAGCCACAACGTCCTCCTCTGTAAAAAGAGTATAATAATACCCTCCACGTAAGAACGCAGTGAGGACTGAATGAATTGTAACTATGAGCTGTCTGCACCTGGCCCTCACTATGGTTACCATCATCATTGCCCACCTGTAAGTAAGATCGGTCCTATGTTCAAGTTAACCTGAGGCTTTCCTAACATTTTTATGTTACGTGTTGTTTGGAAAGGCTTGACTTTTCCTCTGGAGAGAGCCGAAGAGGATGGGCCGAGGGGAAGCTGCAGATTGGTAAGAGGCCCCTGGTCCTCACCATGGCAGCCACTGGGAGTAATGGGAGGTGTGTAAGGAAGGACCCCAGGAGCCAGCTGTCTCTGTCACTGCAGAGATAATCCATCAGACATGTGACGGTCCAAAGGAACCAGGACCACTAGGAGAAATGCCGCTATAGGATGGTGGTCAAAGTCTTTTAAAATGCGTCTTAGATTCTCCTGGAAGGCAGACTATAAAGGCCGTTTCCTTGGAAGCAATGGCAGGGATCCTGACTTAATAACTCTGGGCAGGGGACAAGAAATACATACTTTCCCGGCCTCCCAGGGGTGTGAGGTAGCTTGCTGGGACCCACACTCTGAAATGCTGCCATAAGCCAGCAAGGGAAGCATGTATCCTGGACCAAGCTTCCTCCCCAGGAAAGTGGGCCCAAGTGTTGTGGCTGGGGTTGGGGGAACCTCTCCCAGGTCCCTGGGGTCTTGGCAGGATTGCTGAAATCTGTGGCCCAGGAATCCCTTTGTTTGAAGGCCACTTAAAAGGACTGATAGGTAAAGAGGTAAAGAGTCAACAATTTGCTAACAGGTGCCTCTGTTAACATTTTAGCTGATTGGGTCCATCCTAGCTGGGAGTTAGTGAATCCCAGGGACACTGGGTTCAGAGCTTGTGACTGCCACTTGGTAGCCAAAGAGAGGGATTGCCAAGGGAGGAAGCCACAGAGGAGGGATGGAGAGGGACTGAGGATGAACTTCCTCTCTAGCACTTTGCAGTTTTGTCCAGCGCCTGCCTAGAGGGAGGTGAAAAGAGGGACCCACCTCCCGCATGGGTGTTCCAAGTGGGAAATCAAGGGAACTGCCGGTTTATTCGGTTTGTTCATCAAACCCCTCTGGGCCTACAAGGGGTCTTCCTGCTGCCACCAAGGTCAAATTGAGGAGAACACTTATCTACAGGACTCTGCAGAAAACAAAAGAAATCTCATTTTCTCTCAAATTTAATTTTACCCTGTGCTCTGAGAGAGTGATCCTATCAGAGTGGAGTGTAGCAGCCCAGTGGGAGTGGATCCGATCGGATTTTTGATAGTGCCCATGAGTTCCCGCATGGCGGCCATATCCTGCCCAGCTGTCTGCAGCACTCAGGGGCTCCTGACAGTGGAGAGGATGGGCCTTTTCTCCATCCCCACCAACTGATCTTGTCATCCCTTTGCTTTGAACATGAGGTCAGCAGGACCAAGGTACGGAACACGTCCTACAGATGTAAGCTAAGACAATTCTATGACAGGTCCCTGGGTGGAAGTAGGTTGTTTTAAGGTTTCGAACCCCTGGAAATGATGCCAGGCTCACAGCCTGTAGCTGAGCTTCCAGGCACAGGCGGGAAGGCCAGGCTGAGGTGGTGTGCTGAGCCACGGTGGACACACTTTGACTTCCTGCACCTCAAATACTAGGAGAGCAGGAAGAGGCTAGTGGACTGGTGGAAAAGAAGGAAAGGAAGAGACAGGAGGGTTTGGCAACCAAGAAAAACCGTGTTCTGTATAGTCCAACCTGTGCTAAAATTGAAATAGAAACGGCTTTCAAGTGGCGAGTGGAGGGCCTCTTCCCATCATATGTACAGTCTGCAGCATAAAAGGAACTCCCAGCCGACAGTGGGGGTGGGTGGTGGGCAGAGAGGAGAAAAGAGTGAAGCAAATGCCTCTGTGCACTCCGATCTGCTGGGACCTTGGTCTCAGAGTAGGGCAGGCGGGAAAGGAAAGAGCAAGACAAGGAGGAAAATGCACCAAAACTGTTGTGCCACAGGCCAGAAGTGGCTCTGGTTGCATCAGGGGACAGTGAAAAGGACACAGGCTTCAGAGTCAGATGAACACAGTCCTGCCGGCACTGACGGCTACTGGACAGTTACCAGCCACTTGGACCTTCCTGGCTTCCTTTTCTCATTCATAGAACCAGCATAACAATAACAGAAATAAGGCCAACACCATAAAGTCCACCATGAGGATGAAACAAGCTACTACAAGCAAACCACCTGACACAGAGAACATCCCACGGTACACTCAGTGATCGCCAATTCCCTACGTTGGTTTTGAAACCCGCTAGCTGTTGAAGTTGGGGGTGCAGGCAGGGCTGTGGCCTGTTTCAATTCCCCTGAATGGCTGTGTCTCTATGGAAGATGACAGCGCTGGTAATAAGCTTGCTGAGCTTGTCACTGGGTTGCTGCTTTGCCTCCTTTCCCCATTCCATCCATCCAGATGCCAACACCTCCTCCTGCTTCCCGTCAGCCCTGCCCTTCGCCTCACCTGTCGGTCTTTCCGCCTTGTGGGTGGTGCCATCCCTTCTGCTGATGGGCCTTCATCCCCTTCCACATTTTGTTTTCTCAGCTAAATGACTGTCTGTCTACCACAGGCAAGTGTTTTATCTCAATCAGCCAAGAGTGTCTGAAGAGTGGAATGCATCAGAGAGTAAATTCTAACTGTTCCAGAGAGGGGAAAGGTGGGTGTTGGCTGGGATGTTGTTTATCAGGGCAAGGGACAGGACTCGTGGACTTGAAGTATCAGAGTTGGAAAGGTCCTAACATGTGCCCCTGTCCTCCCTGTCACCTTGTCCTAAGGTCAGGTGTGGGAACGAGACACACAGAGAGAAAATGCCCTGCTTGGACTCAGGAACTCCGACAGCACCAGAAGTCAGTCTTAAGTTTCCTCCTCATCTGACGCTCTTTTTTGGGATAAACCACTACTTTTTCACAGCAAATTCTCATTTTATATGGTACTACTGATTAGTTAGCACCCCCCACCACAAATAAAAAGCCTCAAAAAGAGGCTGCCATGGCTATTCTCAGTTACTGAGCTCTCCTCATTCTCTCAACAGAAAATGCTCCTACAACAATACCTTTGGTCACTGCCCCCAGCTTGGCCCGTCCTCTGTCCCTTTGCAGGTGCAGCTGAGACTGGCCATGGGCACCAGGGACAAGAGACCTGCTTCCTTAGGCGGCGAACAAGATGCATCCCCAGAAAATGAGGTCTGCAGCACGCCCATGCGCCACCCTCAATTTAAAGGTACATGAGCTGGTCTTCCTGCAAGAAGCTGACCTAGCACTTGGAGGTTCTGACTCAGAGGCTGGCGCTGACCTAGAATTAGACCTGACATCTGAAGCTGTTCAGTTCGAGCAGCCTGAGCAGGTCCATCTTGAATAGGTTCACCAAGTGGGTCAGCTGAAGAGTCTCTAATGTTCTCTTTCAGACTTTGACCCAGGGTGAGGGATGATCTCCAGTGGTTTGGGAATTCTCCAGTTGGGATTTGTCCTGGTTTTAACATTTGCCTGAAACACCCAGGCAGATGATTCCAATATTGAGCAAAAGTGAGTTTCCTTATCATGACACCACATCCACATTCATGGAAGACATTTTATCAAGGGCTTGGCTGCAGATATAAAGTGGCAAGGAGGCCATTCTCTTGTGTTGAACCGATCTGAGAATTTTTAATAAAAACTCGCCCCAAATCCAGTTGCATGGATACGGACAGAATCGGTAGTGTTTGCTCCAGACTGAACTAATGCTACAGAGGCTGTGTTAATCACGGGAGTCCTCAGCAATCACCCCATTGTCCGCACTCCTGAAAGACGGGAGGGGGCTCGCCCCAGCTGCAGAAGACTCTTGACCCAACAGCGGATCCCATTCATTGTGGACCACAACTGTCCACAGAGGCCTACAGATCCCTGAGAAGAGAGTTAGCATTATCCACATTTGGATTCCTGTGTTTATTTTTGAAATACAAAGAAATCAATTTCAATCCAAGAGGATTTATGTCTCTCCACCCAGAAACTGGGCATGCTCAGATGTGGAGGGCTATTTATTCCATGTTACTTCCAGGGAGGCACCTAGCAAGACTACCTTCCAGCCAAACCAAGGGTACCAGTCTCACCACTCCTTCCCTCTCCATCCAGGTCCCTCAACTGAACCCTCTGTTCCCACCCACTGATGGATCATCCACGTTCCAATTCCCAGGTCAGTCCAGAGATACAAGAGGCAGCATCACAACACCTCACCATCAAGGGCTGGGGTTAGCCTCTGCCACCTTGCTGAGCTTCGATCCAGGTGCTCAATACTGCTCATTTCCTCTGCTGCTGTCGGAGTCAGGATATGGCATTCCTGAGAGAGTCACACGACAATAATAATGGCTGTGACAGCAATAACGGTGAACATGGAAGGGTGGCTACCACGTTTATTAGGCAGTGTCTGAAGCACTTCCTGCTTATTAGCACTTTTAAGCTCTCCCACCACCAGCTGTTCATCCCTGAGGACCCTCTGTCCCTGGAGCCAGCAACAGGCCTCAGGGCTCCATGTCCATTTGATTTTTTTCCTGGTTACCCAATTCTCTTGCTGTTCCTAGTCTCTCTTCTAGGACTGGAGATCTTCCCCTGAACCCCAATTCTAATGATTGTATTGTCTTCTGTTGGATTTAAAAACCGCCTCTGGAGCCCCACCCCCTGTCCTTGGAACCACAATGCTCTCTGCTGTGACTCTTCCCCATGGTGGCCTTTCTGTTTGGATATCAAGCTTCATCAGCCCTGACAAACCCAGGCTTGGTTGGGGGTAGGTCCCATCCACGCCAGGTATTCACCTGAGGCCAGAGTCTGGGGGGAGGGGGCGGAAATCACAAGATGGCAAGACTGTCCAACAATGAGTCCCTTTGGGAAACTCCTAACTAACATGCATTGGATATGACTTAAAACCAACCCGATTTATACCAAAAATGCAGACAGAGGTAGTGAACGTCCACCATGGATCTCACAGATTTGATCTCGAAAATTTGTAAAAATAGACTTAGTCTCTGTGAGTCCGGTGTTTAAGAAAGTAAGTGAAAATGATAGATGGCTGAGACACTCAGGACAGTACCCTGCTCTTGTCTTCTGCTTATTTCTGTTGCTCTCAGTATCCTGAGTTCTAATGGTCCCCAGCAAATAGCAGGCTGGAATACGACCACAGAGGAGACGTTGTTATTGCATGATGTAGTTGTCAACTGTGCAGCCGCCAGCTGCTCCCTATGTTCGGAGATCCATAATAATGGAAGCAAAGACAACATGGATAATTAAAAGTTAAAGAGAATCCAGTATCGTCTTTAAGCCATTTAATTTCTCCCACACCAAATCTTTGTTCCTAACTCACAGGAACATAGACTATGTTGGGCTGTGCCTCTTCTTTTACTCACACCCACCCTAGGGTGATAGAGCTGATTATAAAGTCATCAAAAGATAGAGAGTACCCCCCACCACCAAAAAAAAAAAAAAAAAATAGAGAGGCCCTGGGTAACCCACAGCATGATTAATTATGCCTGCGTGACAATGACTGAGAGGTGAGACATGTCTATTTTCACAATAGGGTCATCTTTAGGAGCCAGAAGAAGCCAGGTATCAGCTAATCAGTGCCCAGATAATTAAATATTGGATGAACTTCTGTGTGGCTCCAGGAAGAAATCTTCCAGTAAGGGGGAAACGTCACACCTGATGTCATCTGGACTTCTTTTGATTGTCTCAAGCTTGTCTCAGCTGTGACTTTGGATTAGATCTCTTTGCTCACACTTGTTATCTGCACATGATCACCATCAGACACTGCTCTGCGGAGGAGATGCTGCATCTAGTGAGGGGCAAATGAGCGTCTTCCTCAGAGATGCCAAGCTCCTTCTCCCCACCCCATTTCCAGTGAACCTCAGGAGAGACTCATGGGTTTTCAGGGTTCCTCTGTTACTTTTCAGCCTGTGTGTAAGTATCTCATTGCTCCTCTTTGTGGAAGCCTAACTCACTCAGCTGGGTGGCTGGAGCCCAGCTCTGTGGAGCTGAGAATGCTGACCTTCTAGTAATGTCCCCAGGACCCTGAGGCTGAGATCGTCTCAGGATGGGTAGAGACGGTGAAAACAAACTTCCTTTTCTGCAGGCTCCTGCTGGAAGAGATGTCTCACAAGTCCATTCTTGTTTAGCTGCACAGAGGACGGATCACATGAGGTTTCTCAGTCATTAGCAATACCAATTGTGATAACCAGCTGGGCAGGGACAGTCCTCAGTGACTTCCTGGGGAAATGTCGAGCTCTCTGTCATTTCTGCATTGAGACCTGACATCTACTTGGGCCCAGTCTCCTTCAGATGGCTTCGTGGTGACTAGGCTCCCGTGCATGTGTTCTCAGACTAGGTCTTGGTGCAAAAGGACCATCCAGCAAAACACTGCCCTGACCTCAGCCCCAGGGCTAGGGGGAAGAGGCCACACGAGTGCTGAACCGGCTGGCTGCGGGTCACAGAGGCCTGCCTACTGGAGTGCTGGGGAGGGAGAGTAGGGTGCCCAGGTCCTCCAGCCAAGATCAGAATGCCACCAAGCCAGCTTCCACAGGTTAGCAGGGACCCTTCCCTTGACTGAGGGAAGACTCTAGCAAAAAACTGGTGGCTGAGTCCATCTTCCAACAAATTACTCAGGATTAGGGCCAAATTAGGCCATCGTCCCTACTTGTCTGCATCCACAATGTTGTTCTTCCCAAGAGAAATATCCATCTTTCTCGTTCTGTTCATCTTTTAAATTTTATTCTTTCTATGGGACAGAGTTTTATTAAATATTTCCTTTTTAAAAGATTTTATTTATTTATTTTATTTATTTATTTAGAGAGAGGGGAAGGGAAGGAGAAAGAGAGGGAGAGAACCGATCTGTTGCCTCTTGCACACCCCCAGCCAGAGACTTTGCCTGCAACCCAGGCATGTGCCCTGACAGGGAATCAAACTGGCGATCTTTCGGTTTGTGGAACAAGGCCCAACCCACTAAGCCACACCAGTCAGGGAAAAAGAAAATATTTCCTTCTTGACTTCTATCTTTCTCTCAACACCTACATCTAATCCACTGGCAAATCCTCTCAACTTTCCATCCAAAACATCCAGAATCTGACCACTCTTTACATCCACTGCATACACCCTGGCCTAAGCCACCAGCACCACTCATGGAAAACAGTGTCCATTCCCACCTTTGCCTCATCATAGACTCCCCCAAGTCATATCATGTCACTCCTCTACTGGCTTTCCATGTGACCCAAATCACAGACAAGGACTTCATCATGGCCTACAAGACCTTTTATGATCTCGTCCCAGCCAACTTCCCAGGCTCACCCAGGACCCCTGGCTGATGCTGCTCCAGCCATTCCGGCTCCCAGCTGCACGCCAAACCCCAGCTCACTGCTCCTTCAGCCAGGAATGGTGCTCCGCTCCCGGCTGGTCACACTGTTCCCTTCCTCATTTCATTTTGCAATCTGCTCGAATGTCCCCTATGAGAGCAGCCTTCCGTAACTACCAAACTCCTCGTTCCCTTTACCCACTGATTTTCTCCATAAAACCTGATAACCCCATGAGAATGTAAACTCAGTGAGTGTAAGGACTTTTCACTTTACTGCTACATCCCAGTAGCTAGAATAGTGCCTGGTAGGTAAGGTACGATATATGAATAAAATCAGTGAACTGAAACCTCTTGCATATTTGGAAGGCGATATGGGTGGTGAGGTACTTGCAGAAATAAACATTGTCTTTAAAAGGAAAGCCTGGCAATCTTAGCTCTGTATGCCTTTTACTCAGCTTAAACTCAAGTAAAGGTTTGTGGTCACTGAACCAAAGTTCCCCAGTCCTCGAACTTTCTTCTTCCCTTTCCTACCCATGGCCTGCGTTCCAGGCAACCTCTGAGCATTCCCTTCAGAATTCCCACCGTGAGCTAAACCGGCAATGAGCTCCTTGAGCACTGTGACCCTGACTGGAGGGAGAGTTTGGGAGACTGGCTAAGCTAGGTGCCGGCACCACTACTCCAATGCTGCCAAGATTTGGGGCAGATGTTTGATTCAAAACTTGCCAGCCATCTATGTGAGAACCTGATTCTAAAAGCTTACGTTGCCCTGCCTGCCTCAAAGTACTTAAGGAAGCAGCTACGTTCAGTGGTCCTTCACCATGTGGGAGGGCCCGTGGTCAGGTTTCTGCCATCCCCTCCAATTTCCCCTGGGCCCACGGGCGACCTCAAGCTGGGTGCGTGTTGTTTCCTTTGCAAGGATGCTCTCAGCCCTCCTATGAAGATCTGGTACTCGATACTGATTGCTTCACCCATCTCATCTAATCAACAGTGTGTTATAACCAATGAGATAGACAGATAGACAGATAGATAGAGATATTTATATATTTAGGAGGATGGGTTAAATTACTGTAAAACACCAGAAACAAAAAATTAATTAGCTTTCACAGAATGAACCATGCAGTTCCTGGTCCTACCAGGTAGAGGTGCTTTGTGTGAGATCATATAACCGGCCCAGGTGCAGTTGCAAAGATGATACAGCTTAGTTCAACACGGAACTTCCAATTACACTGCTTTCTAAATTATCTGTGCTCTGACTTTAATTATTGTGCTGTCTGTGTATTGAGTGACACCTTTATTTACTGGTATACTTGATAAGAATCCAAAGTAGCTGATAAAGAGATATACTATAGAGTACAATAAAATATGAAATTAGGAGGGGGAGTGATCAAAGGAAAATAAAGTGGGGGAAAAGATGTATCTGGAAGTGATGTTAATATATAAAATTCATACTTTGATGGCTTCTACACTAGCAATAGGCCAACTGCGAGTTTGATTTCCAGCTTCCTAGCAGCCGATTTGAGACAGAGAACCAATCAGTTTTGTGGTCTGCACTGTCCATAAGATAAAAATAAATGAGTTGTCCAGGAGTATCCAGGTGACAACACCAAATAAGTTCTCCTAAGTGTGTTCAAAGGTAGGACACGGTAACGGGAAGATTAATGTCGTGCCCAGCAGCGCCCCCATCTCTCACTGGGGAGAGGGTACCATGAGGTAGAATAACGCATGGTGGGGACACCCCACATATTTTTGTCTTTCAGCTCGGGTTTTTTAAAATATCTCCCCATGTCTGACATTGGAATAAAAAAAGAAACCTACTTTTCACTAATGCAGCCATTTGTTCAGGAAGCTAGGTTACAAATGGGCTTCCTCTAGATGCTAGGGTTGTGCCAAGATTATTTGTATTAAACAGAGAGGGAAATCATTAGTAAATTATTGACCAGGAAAGAAAGTCTCCTAGCACAGGTACCCAAGGTGCTGAAGTCTATCACTACGGGAGAAAATAAAATTTTCGTGCCCAATTCACTTCAGTCTACTTCAGTTCAGTTCAATAGACAGTTACTGAGAACCTAATATGTGCTAGGTACTGCTAAGCTAATACTATGAAGATTAATAAAACCCTGGCACTGCTACCCAGTAAGTCATAACCAGAGGAGATGGAGAGTAGACTCAATAATCCCTAACCAAGGCCATGTCAGTTCTTAAGGATACTTGGGCAGCAAAGTGAAGGGGCTTCTAACCCAGCCCAGAGGGATCAGAAACAGCAACCTGAGGGGGAAATGCTTGAGCTAAGTCTCAGGCAGCACTCCCGTCACCACTGCTCCCAATCTGCAAAGATGGCCAAAGTGTGTGTAAGCGCAGGGTGGTGTGTGCCTGCCCATGCACGTGGTCCTTTTGTGGCCGTGGAGTGAGCACCTGAGGGAAATGGTGTTGCAAACCCAGGGAACAGCAGCATGAAGCAGGGAAGCATGAAACAGCAAGAAAACTGGTGTATAATTGAGAGGAGCTTAGGGACAGGGAGTTGCAAGACCCATCTGGAGAAGCACTTCCAGGCCAAATCACGCGTGCAAAAGGAGCTTGGACTTTTCATGTAAGCAACAAGGAGTGACCGAAGTGGGCATAGCCATATTTGCATTCTATAATACCCCTGTACTACCGTGGAGGAAGGGCTGCGTTGGCAGCCAGGGTGCAGTAGGGAGAGAATGAAGACCCGGAGACTGGCTGGAATGTTGCAATGGAAAGGCCTGAAATAGGGCAAGGAGAGTTGGAAAGAGGGGAAAAGGTCGGTTTTGAGAATCTATCCTTAGCAGAAACATTAACAGAACTTTGTAGTCTACTGAGTGAGAGGTGGGGGAAAGGAGTCTATGGTGTTTCTCTCGTTGCTAATGAATGATGATGCACCAAGAGGACCCGAAAGAGTACATGCATACTCCTGGCCCTACATCTGTAAACAGGCCATGATTAGACGGATGTTAGCCTTGCACATCCATTCCATAGTCCCTCTTAACATCCTGGAGATATGCTCTAAGTTGTGACAGAAATTTCTCCTATCAGCCTCTAGTTAGAAGACAGTGTTATGAATGGGACGTGTTCGGAGGGGGATACTGGGAGCTGCTGGCCTTCCCTGTTGCTACTGCTGAGCAATATTGGTCACTACAAGTCACCAGCTCTCTGTAGCTCAGTTTTCTCACGTGTACAATGGGTGTCTGACGAGGCCTGCATACCATCTCCAGTCAGCGTACCTACCAAAGGCGGAGACAGCCCTGTGGATACGGAGAACAGACTGACAGCTGTCAGAGGGGATTGGGGACTGGGTGAGAAGGGTAAAAGGATTAAGCAAAGAAAACAAAGAAAGACTCTTGGACACAGACAACAGTATGGTGACTGCCAGAGGGAAAGGTGGGGTGGGGGAGGTAGAGGAGGGTGAAGGGGGATAAATGGTGACGGAAGGAGACTTGACTTGGGGTGGTGAATGAACACACATACAATATACAGATACTGTATTATAGAACCGTACACCTGAAACCTATATAATTTTATTAACCAATGTCACCCCAATAAATTCAATAAAAAATAAATTTAAAAAATAATAAAATGACCACACAGGACTTTATTGGGTCACGCTTTTAAATTATGTGTGCTGTGCAAAGGTTAGCTGCTGTTGCCATTATTACAGGAGGGAACACAAAACAAAGGGTGGCAAGAGGGGGATGGAGGAGGGCAAGGGCGGCTCGGCCGCACCCGGAGAACTGTTTCATCATTTCCCTCCTTCTTTTCATTTTCTTTTCAGTAGGCAATAAAAACAGATAGAAATATGACCACAGAAGTGCTGCCAAATTCAATACTCATAATATCTATTCAATATTCAGCAATATGCATGCAACATTGCAGATGGCTGTGGATGCGATGGTCTCTTTCCAACAGTTCCGACGGGCAAAACAAAACGTTACAAGACAACAGCCAGTCGTTTGGTGCATCCTGATGGTTTCAGTGACACGAGAGGCAGCCATCATGTGCCAATTAAAACATAATTATGCACACAGACCACCCAGGATTAAGCAGCATTTCACAGATGCATGCTAAATGGCTAAACACCCTTTAAAATAAATTGTGACCATCATTGGCTATTTTCCCAAAAATATTATTACCAAAGAAAGTCAAAGTACAGAGACTTATTGCCTAGTGAGATAATGGCATGCATGTCATCAGAGATTGTCACCACAAATTGAGGGGGTGGGATACTAGCCACTAAGTGATCATGTTACCTTACAGCATCAGTAAATAATTTATGTAAGAGTGCACCAAGAGACGCATTGCCCGGCAAAATGCTATTTCTCCCTTTGGTGATGAACACTGTTCAGTTTGGAGGTGGCCGGTCACAGTTTATTGCAGATCTAATCAGTGCCACCTCATTGTAAACCTGGCTGCAAGCCATTGTGCCTGTCTCCACCCTTGGTGCGGGCTGTCACGTGTCAACCCAGTTGGATCCTGGCTGGGAACACAAGGGTCAAGACCATGTAAGTTGGACTCACTGCTCCAGAAACTGGAAGGAGGAGAAAGACAAGGCTGTGCAAGGACATGCATGTACATCACAAAGTAGACCGGCGGGTGATTCCTCACTGCCACCATCCTCTGCACCCCTCTCCCGGTCCCACAAAGCCACGCAAACTCCAAGAGATGACCCTAATGGCAATGTCCTAGGACCATTTTGTGAGTGGTGGTCCCTGAACTCTGTCTGCTTTTCTATACCACCCCCTAGGCCACCCCATCATCTCTGCCTTCCCTCACCCAGCACAGTGCCAAGCACACAGTAAACACGCAGTGTGTGTTCACTGAACACAGGAGATTTTTAATGAAGTAGAAGCCATTCTCTGGTCTTGAAATGTCCCACTAGGAGTTCCTACTGGAATCCAGGCCTCATTGAGTAAGTCACACTTCTACTCATGTCACAGCCCTATTCACTGACAGGAGGGAGAGAATGCATGGAACTGTCTATTCTCTCACTTCATGTTAATGAATAAATTTCATTCTTTACATAAGTTAAGCTTTTGTCCTTCCTTCAGTGCATGGGGAATGAGCCATTAGTCAATGGTGAAGCGAACAAATTAGCAAGTATTTAGTGAGTGCTAACTGGGTGTGCAGTTCTGTGTGAAGTACAATTAAAAGATTTTTTAAAATTATACTTCCAGCTGAGAGAAGATTAAAGACATACAAATGAAGTAATTTGAAAACAATAATAAAACAACATATGTGTTTAAATGATTATGAAATTTATGTACAACTGATGTACTGCTTACTTCCAAAACTATCTTCATCAACATATAATAAGACACATATGTGCAGAAAACGATGAAATAACAGCTGGTCAACAGCAAGAAAATGAAGCAGTAAAATGATGGTGCTTTGAAGCCCCCAGCATGAAGGCAGGTTTGAAGGTCCCCAGGGCCAGTACGGTCAAAGGACAGGGAGCCTGGTGGGGTCCAGGCTCTCCCCGACTCCATAAGGGGAAGCAGCTCCATTGCCAAGAGAAGCGAACATCTTCCCAGCACTACATTCTAAGAGGAATTTACAAGGTGGGTCACTGTATCAGGGACATTGAGCAGCACAACGGACAGTATCATCCGCAGCAGTTTTGAGAGAACACGAGGAAATCTTCTTCATTTGGCCAATCCATTGAACGACCTTCCCTGAAAGTCAGGGGCGTGATGACTGACATGACAAGAAAAGACGTTTCTGCAGGGACCAGAGCGCACCTGGTCCGGGAATACAGCTTCCTGACTGGGGTCAGGGAGAGAACTTAATCCACAGTAAGCAATAAACGATGGGCACAAATTTGATATAATTTAAAATGTATCTATTATTCCAAGTAAGCTTTTGCCTGCAAATAAAAAGCAATCACTCCAGCACTGAGTGCTGGCGAACTCTAACATGCTGAGTGGAGAGTCACGTGCTTTAGGTAAACATGCAGTTATGTAAAAGCTGATATTTTGCTATGAAAGTTAAGAAAAATCACTGAACTAAGGGCCACAAGAGGGGCTTTGCAGGCCAGGTTCTTTCTAATTCCTGGATGCTAAGGCAAGAAGGCAAGTTTTTAGTAGGATATTAAGGGAGGAACATGTTGGGGGCAGGGAGGTAAAGATATTCTAGTTTTGTATCATTTTATGATCAAAGACTCACCCTACAATTTTCCCCTCCTCTGTCGTAACTCACATTTCTACAAACTTCCCACCCCATGGCCATTATAGGACTCTTATCTGACTCGGGTGCTTATTCTGTGAAAATGTTACTCAGGACGTAAGGCCGGCTTTGCATATGAATTTGGCTTCACAAACTGGGTCACTTCTTACTAGTAACAAACCACATACACAGCGCTGGCCCGATGGGTAGGCAGAGCCCCACGCTGCTGAGCTGGCAGAATCTCCTGGGGGCACAGCCACAGAGTCAGAGTTCTTGCTACCAAGAACTTTCCCAACAGCCCATCAGAAAGCTCCCAGCTCCACTGTTAGAGGTTTGTTCTTTGGGCTTTAAGACTCTGCAGTTAAAATACTCAGTAGAGACCATAGAGCCTTAATCATCTACCAGCTGCTGCTAGAACCGGAAAGGTTGCACACACAACCCAGCTCAGAATCCACAAGCTTACTGCTTGCAGGCCCAATTTGGTCTGCAGATTGGTTTGTATGGGCTGAAGAATGATTTAAAATATTAATTTTTCACATAAAATTCCAATTTCTGACAATGCCAGGCTCCTTCTACGTGTGGCAGCAATGCACGGGAGCAGACTAACCCCTGCCCCTTAGTTACAGAGGGTTTTTTCCACTCTGCCCTACTCCCCACCACTCCCTAGTGTCTGCTCCCAGGCCTGCCTCACCCTGTGGCTATTTGTGTTTTTTTGTTTGTTTTTGGTTACCTCTTTTTTTTAATTTAATTTTATTTTAATTGTTGTTCAAGTACAGTTTTCTGCCTTTTACCCCTATCCCAGCCCATGCCCCCAGCCTTCCACCTCCCTCCCGTTTCCACCCCCCTTGTTATTGTCCATGTGTCCTTTATACTTGTTCCTGCAAACCCTTCCCCTTTTCCCTGGAAATTCCCTTGAAATTCCCTCCCCTCTCCCCTCTGGTCTCAATTTCTGTTCTCAATTTCAGTGTCTTTGGTTATATTTTGCTTGTTTGTTTGTTTTGTTGGTTAGGTTCCTGTTAAAGGTAAGATCATATGGTATTTGTCTGTCACCGCCTGGCTTATTTTGCTTAGCATCTGTTTTTAATCCTTCATGATCCAATACTCTCACTTTACATCCTAAAGAGGGAAAAAGACTTGCTCATGGTTGCACATCTGGTTAGAGGTCGAGCCCGAGGTGACCCTGCCTTCCCAGGGCCCTGTTCTCTCCATCGTAGATCTAAGCCCTCAACAGGCAGGAAGGGACAGGTGCCAGCGGAGGTCAGCCCCTCAGCAGGGAAGAGGGGTCCGGAAAGCACCGAAGACAAGTTCAGCTCCAGGCTGCCTCTGTCTGCAGTAGGATGTTCACAGCATCCCCCTGAAAACCCAGTTTAAAACAGCAGCTGATTTTGCCCTGGGTGAAACTGTTAGGTCCATGCCAAACAGGGAGCATTCTGTTTTCTTTAAAGCTCTCCCTCACCTGTGAACAAGTAGAACTGTTCACCACATATGCCCCCACAGGAAGGAAGGAAGGAAGGAAGGAAGGAAGGAAGGAAGGAAGGAAGGAAGGAAGGAAGGAAAGAAAAGAAAAGAAAAGAAAAGAAAAAAGGAAAGGAAAGGAAAGGAAAGGAAAGGAAAGGAAAGGAAAGGAAAGGAAAGGAAAGGAAAGATCGCTCAAGAGTATTTTCTTGTGGGCAGGACAGATTTAAAACTTAGGAATGTGAGGTTTTATGTAATTGTTTAAGAGCCTTTCTTTTGGCCACATAATGCCTTTTTTTGAAATAATATTTGAAAATATGCTTATCACTATTTTATGCAAAAAAATAAAAATAAAAAGGAAAGGTTTGTGGTCTCCAGCTCTCTTTTAGGAGAAAGAAGCCAAGTAAAGGGAGGGGACCTGGAGAAAAGGTCTGCCCAGCTGCTAAACACCAGGAGGAGATAAGAGGCCTAGAGTGAGCTGCCAATTACCTAGGTAACAATAATGAAAGCAGTCCTTGCTGGGCTGGGGAAGGCCCAGGCTGGCTGAGCTCCTCCAGCGCTCAGGAGTTCTCGGCACCGGGACCTTCCTTACCTGGAAGCCAGGTGATTCCAAGGCGGTGGGTCAGAAATGAGAAACCCCCAGGAGCCCCCCGAAGACAGGCTTGCCTCAGTCACTTTGCCTCCATGCTAATCCTCAAGGTTTCTTTTCTAAGGCAGAACCCCTGGTTTTCCAAACTCTTCCACTTCAGCCCCTGGCAGGGACCCTCCCCCCAACTCTGTGTGCGTGTGTGTGTGTGTGTGTGTGTGTGTGTGTGTGTCTGTGTGTGTGTGTCTGTGTGTGTGTCTGTGTGTGTGTGTGTGTCTGTGTGTGTATGCGCGAGCAGATGACTAGCTTTCCTGCACCTTGTTCCCTGGCTTAAGAAAACCCTCCCCTCCTCCCCTTGAGGCAAAATTTCTGCTCTCCTTTAACTTCTCTTATCCATGAAGCCAGGTACCCTCCACCCACCTGCATTACTTAGATTTACGCCCTGTCCTCACTGCTGCCTGTTGCTGTGATTCCTCCCAGAGCTTACTTTTTTTCTGCCTGGTTTTCTAGTTCTGCTTTCACCATCACCATCCCTAAATAGCTGGGAATTTCTTGAGACCCAGAACAATGCCTCAGCCATGTTCCCACCCTCAAAGCTGCAGACTTGGGCGCAATAGTAAGCACTCCATAACGAGTTGCTGAAAGAGTCCAAGGCCCCACGGTTTAAAGGGCAGCTGCTCTGCTGGAGGGAGAAGGGCCTGTGTGATACCAGCTGGGAAAGAAGCAAGCTCCTCAGGTGCGTTCAAAGGCCCAGAGGGGCAGCCTCACCCTCCCTCCAGCCCCTCCCCCCACCCTCGAGAGGCAGCAGATGGCTGGGCCTCCTAAGGCTGAGCCGGCACAATGTTAGTTCTCACCGCCACACGTTTTCTCCCTTTCTTTCTCCATCGCTCAGAAGGGAGCACCCCTGACAGGCCACTCCCCAGCCACACACCCTGTTGTCAGCAGTCATGCTGTCAACTTGCACTGTCCCTCAGCTCTGTCCCCTGTACTGCAAACACACTCAGTCCTCTCCCAAAGTCCATCTTCCCCGTCCCTTAAATCACCCCCAGTGCCCCAGCCTGCCCACCCTCACTCAGTCTTCCAACCCCAGTACACACATCACCATCTGCCCAGTGGCTCAGCCTGAGCCCAGAGGTTGTCTTGACTTCTCCACACCCTGTCCTAGTCCCATGGTGGCCAGCCTTGCCAGCTCCGGGTCGGAATACCTCCCCGACTGGCCCACTTTTTGCCCCCTCATCTCATGCCTGGGGTACCTTGGCAGCATCCAAACTGGATCCCCACTTTCTCAGTCTGTGACCTGGGCCCTCCCCAAGCTCCCCACCACCACCAGGGGGATCCAAGGCCCCAAGTTCTTACTCATGTCTCTCCAGCTGCTGTGACCTTGCTTTTCCTTCCGCCTTGAAGCACCCACCCACTCTCCACCTCTGAGCTCTTCACTTGCTGCCCCTTCTGGTCTTTCCCAGGACTTGCTTCTCTGCCCTCAGGTCTCCACTGAGAATCACCTCCCACGGTGGCTCCCTGAGCCCTGTTTGAGGATCTCCTGCCGACACCACTTTCCACCGCACCCCTCGGTGCACTCCCCCTTCCCCGGGCTCTGTACTCATTCCCCATGGTCAGGAGTGACAAAGTCACGGCACTGCCTGCGTATGCACTGTCCCTTCCCACGGTCGGGAGGTCACCTCTGTCAGGGCAGACATCACCTTGTTTTCTGGTGCAGCCACTGCACCTAGCACAGAGCCCAGCAGGTGGAGTGGGCTGCCCAGCCCAGCGCCAAGTCCCCACAGCCCCGCCCCCACAGCCCCACCCACAACTCCAGGGCAAACAGACCTCCCTCTGTTCCACTCTCCTGGGACTGCTCCTGGTTGGCAACCCCGCAGCCTTCTTTCAGCCTCCACCTTCCCCTGCATCTCCATGGCCCTCCTGCATCCACAGCTCTGTTTTTCTACCCTCACTGACCGCTCTTCATGCACATGTGCTCTAGAAATTTCTACCTGATGTGCCTCACGTTCACCCCCTGCCCTCTCTTGCTTCCATACCTCAGCAAGGGTCATTTTCTCTGCTTGCACGACTTTTTATCTTTTTTTTGTAACTGGTAACATTTGATTGTGTTAACATGAGTTAAGATGATACACCATTAATATTAAAAATAAGTAGACAAAGCACACAAGTAGAAATCCTCTGAAACAGCTCTTCTCAAACTGGGATCCACAGACCCAAGGGAATTTTTAAATTTTGGGCTTTCATGCGGATACCAGCCTTTAAAAAGTAGTTCAGAGAAGCACAACCTGGATTGCCAAGTCGGCCACCTCATCACCAAACTCTCTGCGGTGACTGCCATGCCTGAGGATGCATTGTTGTTTACCATAACCATGGCAACACATCAACTGGCTAATGAGAAACTGATAGTGGGGACAACGGAGCAACTGCCTCCCCCAACCCCCGACCATGCACTCCTCTTCCCGAATCACATTCACCAAGACCAGGGCGTGGCTCTTGGAAGCCAGTGTTCCGAGGGGGAGCGTCACTGGGGGTGAGGGAAGGCATGGATGGCACGTGCGGAGGGTCAGCCCAGAGAGGAGTGCGCAGGCTGAATGAACGAACGATTTAAAGGAGGAAAATTCGGGCACAACAGAGATTTTTTTAAAAAATAAAATGTTGTGACTAGCTATGCCTCAATAAAATTGAAAAAACTACATGAGATGAATAAACCTTAAAGTATATAAAATACTATATTTATTACAGATATTGAAAGGTAATTGATGAAATTCTTCGCAAGTATCCCAGGCCTGGTTGTTTACACAAGTACATTCTGGCAAATGTTCAAGCAACAGATAATTTCTACATTATGTGAATTGTTCCTGAAAACAGAAAAAGAAAGATGCCTAGTTCATTTCAAGAGGCGAATATTACTGTGAGCCTAGAACTGATAAGGACAGTACAAGAACAAAAATTACAGATTCCTTTCACTTACGTACCAGAAACGACAACCCTAGATAAAATATTAACCAACTGAAGACAACAGGGAATTGAAACAATTAAAAGATGATAGGCGAGTAAGACTGATCCCAGAAAAAGGTAGTTTAACATCAGAAATTTATTCTAGATCACTATATTCATACAGTGATTATATTATTACTTTAATATATTCAGAAAAAACATTTAGTGAAGTATAAACCTATATATAATTTTAAAATAACTTTCAAAAAACTAGAAGTTTCTTAACCTGATTAAAGGCTACACAGAGAGCAAACCTCATACACTTAAGCTAGTAGATTTTTTAAAGTATGAGAATATATTTGTCACTTTGAGTTGGGAAAACTTTTTTTTAAGACTTAAGAAGCACAAACAACAAAGTGAAAAATTAATATATTTGACTACATACAAATTAAAGATGTCTGTTCAATGGTGACCACAAAGACACGCCAGGTCAGGAACTTGGAAGCAATGTCTCAAAGTATAGAACCAATAAGAAGTTAATATCCATGATGTAAAAGGATTCTGCAAATCAACGAGAAAGGAAACCTGACAGAAAAGTGGGCAAAAGCTACGGCAGAAAATCCACAGCGAGGGGAAGCAAACTGGCTGACAACCGTTCGAAGAGATGACTGACTCCTGATTCAGATGGCCCCCCGGTTAAACAATGATAGGATGCTTGACAGCGACTGCACTGGCAAGTGGGCCGTCAGCCACTCTCAAGCATCCGCAAGGAAGCGAGCAGAGAAACCCAGTGCTCAAATCCTGGCAGGAAACTGGCCGTAGCTCTGGAGAACCACCTCATTGCAGTCACCCACACGCGTGGGAGGATATCATCGCCACCAGGCCGTTCCTGGAGTCATGCTCTAGAGAAACTGTTACACGAATGGAGCACGGCTTTGCTGGGGCAGCTGGGAAGTGCGGGCAGTCTAGGCGTGCACCTCGGGCACCAGGTGGACCCGGAGCCAGCTCTGAGCACCACTCGGCCTGCCAGACAGGAGGGATGCTGAGAAGTTCCCTCAGCAACATGGGTCATTCATCAAAACATGGCAGGAAATGAAAAAAGTCAGACACGGATTGAAGTAGATGCACATAAATTAAAACCAAACCGCAAGACGACACTGTGTATTTTACTAACAAACAAAAGCGGATGTCCAAGGACATAAATCACACATATTCAAGTAGGTGCTCTGGGGGTGGGCGGGGGGTCTGGGGGGCAGGAGGAATGCAGGAGAAGAATACAGGGAATAATATTGTACAAGAGAGAGGCCTTGTACTGACAAATTACAGTCCTTTGCTGTAATTTAAGGGATGCAATTCATCCAGCTTTGCATATCTTGAGTTTACAGGGAAAAAAAGACAAGTGGTAGAAACATTGGGTTATTATATAACATGGAGGGTGGAACAAAAGTGGGTTTACAGTCATTCATATGGAAAATAATACAATAGTAAACAAAAATGCAGGAATAAACTCTGTGTTGCATATACTCACAACTGTAAACCTAGTTTTGCCCTGCCCGGTACAGATATCTTATAATCAAAAGAACCGCTATATTCGCTGTATTGCTCAGCAATAGACTTTCTATTCACTTTGTGAGCAGAGAGTTCTTCTGAAACAACAGCATATCATATTAAATTGAGGTGATGAAGTGCAGGGTTTTTTTAGTTTTGACTTAATTTATAAGTTTAGTTTTGTTTTATAATTATGAGCGTATGTAAGGTTTCCAAGTATTAAGAATGTAGTATACTTAGTCTTACGCTGGTGTACACTTAAGTACCATTATAATAAAAATAGTTTAACATTAGACTCCTTGAGAATATTATTCTCTGGAAGAAAACATTTTTCTCTTTACTCTGGTATGGGACACCGGGGCCTCTCAGGGAAGACAGGATGTGTGCAAAAGCATTTTGGAAACTGCGGAGGATTATCTGCCCTTTAACTATCACATTGCTGCTTCTCCCACGGCTGTGAGCCGGGAGGTGGGAGAGTTGAGTGTCACCATAAGGCGCAGTGGTTTGTCGCTGTAACGCATCTAGATATTCCTTTTGTTCCCTCCCTAACTGTTTTAGAACATTTCTGTGAATTCCCCCATTCCTTCCTGCTTATTGCCTGTCATGGCCCCGAGGCCTCCAGTTCCCCTTTGATATCTAAAAATGAAACTCTTCAAGAGCAAGGTGCAGGCTGTAGCTGCAGAGAGTCCTAGGTATTTGGGAAGCATCTAAAAGCGGTATTTGCCATAAATAACATAAAGAACGTGGGAGTTCAGGAAAGGCAAGCCCTGGTGCCTCGGGAGATGGGGAGTGCTGGCCTGTGTGAACTCCGTCGGAATGCTGCCCTGTCACACTGTCAGTCTCTTTAGAGGTCACACAGCTGCTGGGCCCCTGCTGGGGGCTGGTCCCTCCTGGCCAAAGCACTTCCCTCCTCCCTGAAGACCACCGCTTGCCTCCCAGCCCAGCCTCCATAAACCACTGGCAGACTGATCTCAGTGAGTCTCTTCCACCATTCCCAACGGGCCGCTTCCTTCCACCGGGCAGGTGTGCTCTCTCCCTCCCGTGGTCCCTGTTTTGATACTAGCAGCTGCCTTAGGGTCACGGTGCACTGGGATCATCGTTCCCAAGGCCCTGCATGGCAGAGATGGCTGTCTGCCCACCGCTGCCCCTAAGCACGGCACCATGCGCCCCACAAATGTTCTAGGATGTGAATCAGAAGTGAAACTCGACCTCTGTCAGACCCGCCGTTACGTATCCGCACCCTCTAGAAAGTCAGTTTCTTATTTGGGCTCTGTGTATTAGTTCACCTTACGTCCAAACCCCAGGACAAAAAAAAAAATCATTTTATTTTCCCAATAAGCTTATAAGGCAGTAGTATTATGTCCATTTAGGGGGAAAAAAACTGAGGCTCAGAGAGTCAATAAAACTGTCACTTAGGTAGCAATATGCAAGAGCTGAATTCAAACCCAGTTCTGCTTGATTCCTAACTGTTTCTTGCCACCTCCCCGGGCTTCCCTCAAAGAGGAGGACCCTGGTGTGTACTGTGGACAGGGCAGGACACCCTCATCATCACCGGGGCCTCTCAGGGAAGATGGGATGTATGCGAAAGCATTTTGGAAACTTCGGAGGATTATCTGCCCTTTAACTATCACATTGCTGCTTCTCCCACGGCTGTGAGCCGGGAGCCAGCTGTGACTTTATGTCAGTGAACCACTCTGGTCATTGCGTGAGCAGGGACAGCTCAGATATCACCTCGCTGCTGCCCTCGCCTGCCAGGGGAAAGAAGCAGAGCAGTCTGGTCACCCTCTAGCTGTCATTAGAAAGCACACTGAGGAGGCTCCTCGGGGCTGGGGTGGGGTGGTTTGGTGGAGGGGGTGCCTGTTTTCAGGGCTGCTGTATGTGCGGGTGCCCCATGGGTTGGGGGGCTAGAGTCCAGCCAGCGCTCTGCTCACTAAGCTGTGTATCCTGTGCAGGATGGTGACCTCCCAAGAAAGAGGGAGGGTCACCCTAAAGCACCAGGTCATCAGCCCATCTCCCCTGATAGGGCACCTTTTAAAAACCTGTCCTTGCAGAAGGAAGGGAAGGTCCATCTGTGTGTGTGTGTGTGTGTGTGTGTGTGTGTGTGTGTGTGATCTGTCCAGGCTCCCATCAGCCCACACCAGGCCTGCCCCAACCCAAGGTACCGCACAGGCCAACAATGACCTCACCTGCATGGTCAGGCAGGCAGCAGACCCTGCACCAGCTAATGGCCACCATCAGCCATCGGACAAAAACATTTTCAGCTCCTGTTGACCGGAGCAGGGTCTGAACCAGTGACCTCTCAGTACAACTCTCCCAACTCCATGAACTCAACTGCCCAAGAGCCTGGCTCCTGGTCGCAGTTCAGTCCCGAGCCAGGGCCCCAGTGGGGCCCCTCACCCTGAGGCCCTGTTTTGGGGGTTCACACCTGGATGGGCTCAGGGGGTGCCCCCTCCACACTGGCACTCCCTCCGGGGCCATTAGCCCAGGCTGGGACGCAGGGAGGGGACTACTACTGGAAGAGATGTGACTGGTCCCCACAAAGTGACAGCTTACCAGGGCTGAGCTGTCTGTCAGGCAGCCCTGAGCCAGGGCTGGCAGAGGCGAGGAGGTGGGATGCTATGGGCAGAGGGTGTTTTGGGAGAGCATGTAAGTGGCTGTTCGTTTGAGCCTGAAGATGTGTGTGTGTGTGTGCATGTGCACACGTGTGTGGCATACACAGGCTTGTGTGTACAAGGATGTGAGCATGGTTATGCATTCAAATGACTGTACATGAGGGTGTACATGTAGCTGTGTTATTGTGTGTTTATTGTACGCACTAGCAGAAGAGTGAGGCCGAGATCAGATGCTTGAGGAAGGAGGTAAGAGAGGAAGACACAGGAGGTGAGGAGGAAGAAGAGCAGAGGCAGATGGAAGACAGAACATTCGTGTGGGGGGCTGCTGAGCAGCCTGCAGAATCCTTCCATCAAGTAAAGACATTTTCAGGGGGCTCGGTGGCTGGACCCTTCAGAGTCAACGCCCAGGATCGGGCATCACCGCTTCTCTTTCACACCTCCTGCAGTGGTTTACACCACTCAGCCCTGCCCAGGCCAGGCCACATTTTCACCAATCCCTTGAAAGCAGAGATGCATGAACAGGGAATTCTCCTCTCTCCAGAACCGATACTAGGGGACAGAACTTCACCCTTACTCTCCTGCCAAGCCCTGGAGCTCATGTCAGGAAACAGACCATATTGGGGAAAGAGAAGGAAGAAGCCCACTGGGTGTAAAGCGCTAACTGCCCACTAGGTGCTGTGCTGGGTACTTGCACATAGGTTTTCCAGGCACCACTGAGTGGAGAAGCTGGCCATATTCAGTGTGGATTCTTGACCTAAGTCACACTTGCCAGGTTGGGACAGGGGGAAGAAGAGTTGGGGATGGAAGCTATCACTGCCTCTGTCCTCCCCCACTCCACTTTTGAAGATGCCAAGGATTGCCCAGAAGCCCCAGATCATCAGAAGCCCCACCCATGGCTCAGGCCTCAGCTGAGCAGAGCTGGCAAGTGTCTGAGCTCAGCCATCCTTACTGGGGACTCCAGGCTCACCAAAGCATGTGGCTTCCCCCAGAAGCCTGAGGCTGTGGCTCAACCAGATGGTTAGAAGGCACTGGGAACACAGGACAGAATAATGGATCAGAACTCCATTGCAACAGACCCTCCCCAACTCACTGTGGACGGTAGGCAAGGCCAAGGTCTCTGCCAAGAATGAGCATGCCAGCCAGGGCAAAACACTGTAGAGACCCTGCGTGCCAATGAGGACAGGGAGAACCAGGAACAGACCCTCTTCTGGGTAAGGCACTCAGGCCCCATTTGTTCACGTGGACTCAGCACATGCCACCCCGCCCCCACCCATGATGCTCAGGAGACTCCTGACTTCGGTGGCCTACCTCTTTCCATCCCCCATTCATCAGGCGGGACTAGGGGTCCCTGTCCTGCCTCTGACAGTCACACTGAGGGCCGAGGAGCTGTAAAGTCTGAAGGATTGCTCCCAGGAAGGGGTCCTATTTATCACAGTGACCCAGATGCCACCAGGGACTGAAGCTGCAGAAGCCACTGGCTGCAGGTCCCAGCAGCCAGAAAGGACTCCGGGAGGTGGCAGGTGGGCGGTGGGTGTGCTAGGAAAAACTGAATGACCTGGGCTCGTACATAGGGTCTTCGGGGGGATTTTCCCCTTTTGTTGCTACTCAGTTTTTCTTTCCAGTTTTCACCTGAGTATAAATTCTGGAGGTAGACCTGGGCTCCCGTCTCACTGGGATAGAATGCTAGAAATGGGTGACTCCTGACCCAGATGCGAGGTGTGTGCGGGACCCCTGGCCCCTCCTGATGCCCACCATAACGACCTGAGAGACTCTGAACCAGTCTCCCTTGCTGGACTCAGTTTTGCCTTTAAAATGAGACAGCTGAACTAGTAGGAGGCTTCGGTGAAGGACCACATGGGATGTGAATCGGACCTCCTGACTGACCAGGGGTGAGGCACGAATGGGCGACAGGGACACAGAAATAAAAAAAATAACCCCACCACTTGGTCACAAGCTGTTTAGTCAGCTCCTGCCATGCCCCAGCCAGCACCGAGACCTGGGGACAGCACCAGGGGCAGTCCCTGGAGACTTCTACCATCCTGGGCCCTGAGGGAAGGTCAGCTAGTCTAAAGAGAATTTTACCAGAGATGTCCTTAGTCATGTCCCATGGCCTTGGGCAAACCCTTCCCCTTTATGTGTGCCTCAGTCTCTCAGCAAAACGCCTGTGTAACTCCCTGGCTCGGGTCCAGGAGGATCACGTGAGGACGGTTATGAAAGCCCTTTACCAAGCACACAGCTTCCACAAGGGTCTCTGTCCACTCGGTATTCATGGGACCCTCACAGAGGGCCCAGCTGTCATCACAGACAGCGGGGAGGGGGTTACAGCCGGTGAGAAAGGGCCCAGAGACCACGGCACCAGGGGTTCACAGGGGCCCCTGTTAGAGCACAGGACAGAGGATCTCGGGGAGAAAGTGTCAATAACCGATGAACGGTAGAGTGTTAAGCCAACAATGAGAGCCCAGAAATGGCGGGAAGTTCACTCCTGTCTCCACTGTCTCGGTGGAAGCTTCTAGAAGTTATAGAAACAAAGATAGGGCCTCAGAAATAGGGGAGGAGGCTCCAGATGGTGCAGGGCCCAGGGTAGGAGGGGCTTGCTCCCAAGAATGACAATGATGTTGCTCAATCCTTAGCTTGACCCAAAGACACAAAGCTGTTTCACTTCCTGCTGGTGAGAGGCCCTGCTGGGAGAACCCCCGGGCTCAGAGCCTCAGAGCCACGGCGGTGGCACTGGAGCACTTCACTGCAGGGACCTCCAGAAAGGCTTCCCTGACAAAAGGATTTGACATGGGAGAAGGGTTCCAGAACCTTTTCATCCTCAGCCAGCCCCACCCACAGGGAGGCCTCCCTGCTTGACAGCTGAGAGAGAGTAAAGCAAATGGCTTCCTGTAGGGAGGGATTTTGCTGCAAATCCCTAATCAATGAGGAAAATTTTAAAGAGATTAAGGTAGCTGCTGGCTGCACACTTCTCCCCTCCCTTCCCCTTGTGGGGCTTCCTTTCCTTTACTTAGTGTTTCTCCCTTTGTCCACCCCCCCATCTGTATCTATCAATTCCTCTCCCTCCTTCCACTCCCTTTCACCCCTCCCCTCTTCCCTCCAGGCTCCTGTGCCCCCTCTGGGCCGCTGGGACCACCTCTTTCTTGCTCTTGCCCTCTCTCTGCCCCACCCCCACCTCTCTCCCACGCCCAGCTGCATGCCACCTAGAGCAGGGCCTGTTTTCTGCCCCCAGCTCTTGGCCACAAAGGCATGCTTCCACTGCTTACAAATTTAGGACCAAACAAAGCAACCAATTCAGTCTGTGCATATCAGGAAGCCCACTCTGGATGTTTCTGGGTGGGCTTTTGAATCAAAACCTCCCCAGCTCCACACTTTCACCACACTGTTCCTTCTTTCTGAAAGGCACGCCCCAGCCTTCTCCCCAGGTCGAACACCTGCCCATCCTTCAAAGCCTAGGCCATGCACCACCTTCTCTGGGACATCTCTCCTAAGCCAGGACCCCCATGAAACGACACTCAGCATGGCCTAAGCCAGGCTGTGCTGATAGCAGGTCTGGTAGCAGGTCATTAAGGGCAGTGAGTGTCCCTGCGAGCCTGGAAACCCCATGACAGCAATGACCATGCTTTAACCTTCCGTTGAGACCCTAGCCCACACCTAATGCTTTATAAGCATTCACATACTGTCAGTGAGGGAAGACTTGGGCAGGGAAACCCATCTGCTTGTATGTGGATGAGCCACCCATTACCCACTCGCAAATATTTCTCAAGCACCTACTATGTGCTGAGCATTGTGTTGTGCTGGGAACACAAAGGTGAATCAGTTTCCTCTTTGAGGGGGTTTCAGTCTAGTCGGTGACAAATAAGGTCTTGTTGGTAAGATGTACAAGTAAACAGGTAATCAAAGACAAGAACAGTGCCAAGGAGGCACACCTAGCTCACCTGCACATGCTTGATCAGATCTTTCTTACAGGTCGCAAAGACAGTTGGCCCCGCTAGCTGATGGGGATGGAAGGACAAACTGGAGGAACCATGGAGAGAGCAAGTCAGTGGAAAGTTGGCCAAGAAGACCCGATCCACCTGCCCTGGCTACTCAAAGTGTGGCCGTCAGCATCTCCAGGGAGCTAGCTAGCCACGTAGATTCTCAGGCCCTGCCTTCAACCTGCTGAATCCAGGAGCCACATTTTGAAAAAGATCCAAGGTGATTCAGATGCTCCTTATTCACACTTGAAACACACTGGGCTAATCTATACCTTTCAACCAGCCATACTAGGAGCAGGCCCGGGGTCCTCCTTTATTGGAACGAGGCGAGCAGGAAGTCTGTACAAGTGAAATTAGCACATAAAGCATCTCCCCAGAGAGAAAAGAGAGTGAGAGGCACACAGAAAGAAGGGGGAGCATCCCCCATTACTGGATCTCAATTTGAGCAACAAGGTGACTTTCCGGTCAGTTGTTGGAGGAGAGACGTCTCATGTCATGGTCAGCTGCAGCGTCAGCCTCCTGCTCGCCTCTTCGACCACGTTCCGCCCCCGTGCATGCAGTGAGATCTGCACAGCAGAGGAGGCTTTCACCCAACCACAGCCACCCAGCAACTCACCCCTGGGCTCTGGGATGCAATCCATCTGGGTAGAATGACTAGGTGGCCTGGCAATGGGTAAAGGGGACAAGCGAATCTCACTGGCAGTCACCAACGCCGCCACCTGGCATCTCAGAAAGGGTCAGACCCCAACACTGGACACAGCTGTGCAAAGCATAATAATTGCTTTTACTGAACACCGACCGTGACCGCACCAGGCTACTATGACACACCATTCCCTCCAAGGAGTGTGACAGCACTTCAAAGGAAGCATGACTTCCTCCCTTTGAAATGGTGCACCTGAGGCTGAAAGAAGTGACTTACACAAGCTCACAGAGCTGGCGAGAGATGGGGGGAAGTGGAACTCAGATCTGTCTCCTGCAAAGCCTGCTGTCTTCCCCCTGCCCTCCCTCCTGGGCCCCGTGTGTGGCCTGGCCCAGGGCTCAGCTGGCTGAGGCCAGGTGCGGGGATTCACCCTGCGGATGAGACTGGTGCTGGGAGCCAGGCCCTCCCAGCAGCCTGCCCAATAGCCTCCAAGGTCCTCCTTAGATGCAGCGCATCTGTTTTTCTACCTCACCTTCCCCACATTTTCCCAGCAGGCAGCAGGAAGTAATAATTCGTTATCTCACCAAAGAAACGAAGACAGCAAAGCCCCGGAGAGGTAAAGTGCAGTAACCATTAGGATGACTACTGTCCTCTGGGAAGGTCCCCCGCCAAGCCAGAGCCCGGCACTCGGCGTGGCTGGTTGCCAAATGAACAAATGAATGAAAGCCCTGAAGCTTGTCTAATTCCACGGTCCTGGCTGCCCTCCGAATCCAGACTCCACCACCCACATAAAACAGCCCAGCCATACTGTGGTCAATGCTGTGGGGTCACTTTGTGTCCCCTTCCCACCTGTCCACAGAGCACACTGCACCCCAGTTCAGAGACAAAACAATTAATCATTTTTTTTTAGTAAAACTGTAGGTGCTCCAGGTATTGGGCATTTAATTACTGGGCTGGATATTTTTCCAGTAGGAACTGAGTTAAGTTTCTGAAAAACTCTCTCCAAGAGTGCTAACGCTCACCACCCACAGAGCTGGAGGTCCCAGAGGGGCAGCCTGGGTGGGTGGGGGTGACCTCTGGGATCCTGGATGTGTAGTCTTAGACTTGGCTGTGGGGAAGGCGCTTTGAGTGGTGGGCAAGAAGTGAGGAGGAAGGGCTGGTGCCCTTGCAACACAGAGATCTTGGTCACCGGCTCCATGCTCTTGAAAAGAAGGGCCCTTTTGCCTCCTACCTTCTTCTCATCCGAGCATCTCCAACTCAGAGCCAGGGACATCTGGCTTCTGGCTCCCACACTTGGTGGAGGGACACCCTCAGGTTGGGAGAGTGGGGCCCTTGGTCCTCCTGTAGTGAGTGTCCTCACGTGGCTCACAGGGCACAGGCGCCTCCTGACCCTTCCAGCCCAACCCGTAGCCCCGCCCCCTCCTTCACCCTCTCCTGGCTCCTGGGCACAGTCAGTGACCAGTGAAGGCCACTCAGAGGCTTTGGAGTGTGGGGAACGTCTGCATGGCACCAAATGGAGGTCAGCAAATTCATTTCACTTACACTTTGACCTGTGTCCCAGCAATATTTTCTGTCTCCCGGGGCAGGAGGCTGGCTACTTCATTAACCCCTAAGAGCTGTCGAAGCCCATTTGGGGATTTCAATAACATTAGGATCTAGCCTCTCAGCATCTGAGAGTCTGAAATCCAGGACAGGAAGCCTGGTGTGAGAAATCTGATGAACTGCTGGGACTGCGGCCTCAGACAGAAGGGAATTTTAAAAAGAAGGGGCAGGGGCTGCATCTGAGCAAACAGGGAGAAAAGAAAGTTGTTATAGCCTAGGCTGGCATTCTGTGAACTCAGAGAGTTGATAAGAAAATAAGTTTTCCATCTTGTAATTACTCCTCCATTCACTCAGCTACCATTCAGGACCACCTACCACGGGCAGACACCATGCTCAGCACAGGACTAGCAAGCCAAGTACCACAGAGTGGTGAGGGGTGGCTGAGTGTGCCCCAGGGGCTGGGCGGACCTGGGGGACCGTGGGCATGGCCTCTGAGCCAGGCCAGGCCTCCTCCAAGAGTAGACAGTGGAACTGAAATTTGAAGAGCAAAGTTGGGAACTGAGATGGTTTCAGAGGGGGAGAGAAGGTGGTGGACGGGACGGGCAAGGTTGGGGGGCAGGACTAACAGGTAGCAGAGGCAGCACCAATCACAAAGACTTGTAGGCTAAGCTAAGGATCTTGATTCTATTTTAATGGGGAGCCAGGGCCAGTCGTAAACCAGCTTTATGTCTTGGAAAATCTGCTGAGAGCTCTCCTCAGGGGGCCGGATTAGGAGAACAATGAGTTGAAAGCTATTCAAATAATTTGGGCGAGGAACAGTGATGGCTGGACTTGGACTGCAACTTGGACATGAGGAGAGGGCAGGATGGAGATACGTGAAGAGGGAAGAACACGGTGCGTGGTTACTGAATTGGGGGGCGCATATCTAGAAACAGAATGCCAGCATTTCCAGCTTGGGCGCCCCATTCTCTAACCTAAGATACACGGCGAGACGTGCGGGCTCGAGGAAAAGCCAGGCAGATTTGATCCTCCGAGCGGGAGGGGCACTGGGGACAGGCCGACTCCCTCTGAGCCAGCAGAGGCTGTTTGGTACCCCTGGCACTTCCACTGCCTTGCCAGGACTCCTGGCTGAATATGGAGATGCCCTTGACTCGGCATTGTGGCAGTGACCGGTGATAAGGCTGCCAGGGAGGACGGCCAGTGAGATTCAAATCTCAAACAGCAGTTTTTTAGTATAAGTGTGTCCCCAATACTGCACAAAATAGACTTATACTAAAATATATATATATATTCCTTGTTTGCATGAACTTTGAATTTGTACTTTTATTTGCTAAACCTGGCAACCCCACAAGGTTGCCCCTCCAGGTCCCGATCCTACTCCACCAGAAACATACAGTTGGGCTAGCAGCAAAATGGGTGCTTGGGGAGGCCCTGGCTGGACCTGTGGGCCTGGCGCGTCCTCTCCAAAGAAGCCTGAGAGCTATGAACCTTTGTGTGTGACAGGGGACAGGGACTGCCTACTGGCGCGCACAGCACTGTGGCCCAGCATAGCAGCTGGCTCCTTACTAACTACCTGAGTAAAGAGATGGGTGAGAAGTTTCAGACGCCTGCTCCACAAACGGAGAGACCTTGGGCAAGTCACTCAGAGCGTCAATGTCCTCATTACTAAAATGGAGATTAAAAAAAAAAATCTCTTGCAGACCTCTGACAAAGCCCCGTGAAGCATTGCGGATGAAGTGTCCAGCACAGCCACGCCGGTGCTCTTTGCCCGCCCTGCCCACCTGGTCTGCTAGCTCCCGTTCCCGGCTGACCCGCCTGAAGCCTACGTGAACTGGAGGGAGACTCTCGCGGGCACTGCACCCTCACTCAGCAGCCGCCCTGACTCTGGCCCATGAGCTGAGACAACCCAGGGATGGGTGCTGTGACAGGAAGGCAGGCAAGTTGACTTCCATCCCCTGATTTTATTTTTTAGTGCAACGAGCAGAGGGCGGGACAGCCCTCAGTGCTGCTCCTCTCCCTGAGCAAGGATAAACTGTCTCCATCATTTCACATCCATGGATGGACAGCCCCTTCCCCCACCCTGAGAAAGCAGTTTCTGCAGGCCTCCCTGCTGAAGCCAGCCTGTGTCTGGGCCAAGACACTGTGAATCCAGAGGACCAAAGCCTAATCAGGTCAGAAGACACCCAAGTCCTTTGGCTAGCAGCACCTGAGACCCTCCCAAAGTGCTCGCAACGCCCGTGATCTGGGCTCCCAGCCGGCTCCAGGTTTTCCAAGGAGGAGAAAGCAGGTACCTTCTGCAGGGTTGGATCTGACTGACCATTGTCACGGCTCCACCCACAGTCCCCCTTTGGGTCTGAGGCACCTTGGGAATATGGCTTCCCGTTAGGCTCAGCTCTGCTCTCCCACAATCACTGTGCTGACTTCCGACCCCCAGTCTGCAAACCCCACCTTCCGCCCTCCGTCTGGAAATACGGCCTCCACAGCACCGGCCCAGGGACCCATCCACTGACCGCTGGCTGCAACTTTAGGGCCCTGGACCATCCCTGACTTCCTAACACACGTGTGTCTGCACACTTACTGGGGCCCTCCATCACAACCAGCCTGGACCTCCTGCTCTACCCTTTCCCCCTGACTGTCTTGTCTCCTCAGCAAGCTCTTGGAGGGAGAGGATCACACGCTCTTGGAGGTAGAAGAGGATGGCGAAATTTTCTCCCTCTCCTCCTCAAGCCTGGACCTGCCCTGGCCCAGGAGTAAACGCTTGAGGGATGACAAGTAGGGGACAAGTGAAAGGACAGAGGTGCCGAAGACTTAACATGACTGCAAGTCCTGGGGGGGAGACAAGTGAGCGGACAGGGGCGTAGAGCTGGGACAGACCAGGTGATTCCGTTAGAGAAGGCACACGCATTCAGAAGCATGAGCAGGTGCTGGGTGGGTTGGTAACGCCCACTTTGTGTGGAAGCTGAGGGGCAAGCATATCTGGGGCCTCGGAAGGAGCAAAAAGGGAGCCTGGAAGGGGAGCTCCTTCACGTACTCAGTCAGTGGTGCTGGGAGGGCCTCCTCTGAACCTCAGCGCCCTGGCCAGCGCTGAGTGTACAGACCTAGGGGCGCACGCCCTGCCCCAGGACAGCATCCCCGGGAGAGCTGACACCCTCCCTCAGCCAGACAAATCCAGGCAGTCTTCTTGGGAGGTCATATTTCGAGATCTGCTGGTATAGAAGGTAAAATTAGAAAGAATTAAGAATGAAAAGACATTTTTGGCATGTCAATCATAATAAGAAACAATAATTGTGTAGTTATTACCGGTTCACAAAGCTATAAAAGATGCGCCCAGAGAACAAGAAGCTCAAAAACCCCATTGGGAGATTGGAAGTGGCACAACACGCACAGTTCCGTCAGGCCTGGGAGGTGCTGGGGGCACGCGCTGTGTTAGCTGTGGCCACCCTCCGGCCTGGCACCGGGGCCCAAACGCCCCCCTCATCACACCTGGGGCCCAGCACCCTGGAACAATGAGGCAGTGTCCCTCCTTCCCTCTCGGCCCAGATGGCCAAGACCAAGGGGAGAGAGAGGGCGTGGCATGCAGAGAACAGAACGCTAAAACTGGCCGTGCCTTCGACGGTCAGGGAGCAAGGAGGCCTGGCCAAAGTTACGGGGGAGAAAGAGAAACTCCCTTGCTTTCTAAGGAAGAAAAGCTGGGAATGCAGGATAAACGCTCATTTTCTTTTCTTTTCACAGGAGATAGCTCCCCTCCGGAGCAAGGCTCTTTAAAATGAAATATAAGGAAACAGTTCTGAATGGCAGTCCTGGCCTACAGCCTGACCCAGCTCAGCTCCATCAAATTTCATCCTTTATACTTGAGCCGACATGCTCCCCACCAGGCTTAAGCCATTGACCTTGCCCCTCACCATCCCGGCCCACAGACCTGCACGCACACACGCACACACACGCACACTCACACAGCACTTGGGCCTCACCCATTGCCCTGCGAGGTTAGGTCAGCAGTGACACTGTAGGTGAGGTGACCAAATGCCCTCTCAGACACAGTCCTGGGCAGTCAGGAAGGCTGGCTGCCCTGCAGTGGCCTGAATGCTCCCTGTGTGAGGGGTGCTAGGAAAGCAGTGGTGTGGCCTGCTGAGAGCCCCTCCCTGCCCAGAGCTCTGCCCCTCCACCCCCACCTCTGCTGCCTGCCCCTCCACCTCTGGGGCCCTGCTCCTCTTCCCAGACCCCTAGCAGAGAGGAGAGTGCCAGGACCCCGGGCATCAATCTGCTGGGCCTTGGAGAACCTGTCTTGCTGTGATGGATTTTTTAATTGGATTGTGACAAACATTTAATACCTAATAGAGCTCTTACCAGCACAGTTAATTAAGAATGTGACTAATCTAATTCAGGGGAGCTCAGAAAAAGAGAAAGAAGGGAAAGCCAGAAGAGGGGAGCAGGATTGGGGGGGTGGGGGTGGCTGCTGTTTGAAAAATGACTGTCGAGCTTGTTATTCCTTCAGGGCTAGGGGATTCCAGACGCAGAATGCAGGGAGCTCGCACTGAGTCGCACAGGAGGAGCAGCAGCGTGCTGGCAAGTCCAGAGCAGCCAGGCGGACAAGGCCCTCTCTCCTCAGCCTCCTGCTCCGTCCCATTGTGCTCAGCGGCATGGAGCCTCCTCGGGCTTGTTAGCAATGCCTGAGCGAACAGGGCTGTGTGGTTCCTCTCGAGCTGTACAGATAACTGCTGAGTGTTACAAGGCTCCTTCCTGAGCCTGCCTCACAGCGGGAGGCAGGGCTTGGCACTGTCAAGCCCAAGCTGGTAGCCCCCCATGTCATGCAGAGAGAAGGGTGAGCATAAACACTGCATTCATAACTCCCCCCGCCACACAGGCATGCTCACACGCAGCCCTAGCCGGTGGTGGGCAGCATGTATGCAGGTGTGTACACGAGCAGGCTGGCTTCACCACAGGTCTACAACACAGAAGTGCACTCATGTGCACAGAAGACACACACAGGTGAAATCCCAGTGCCAATGTGCAAACACCCCGTAGGTGTCACTGGTGCAGAGGCCCCCTCCTGTCTGTGGTAGAGGCTTGGCCCTCTTGCTGTCTGGGCAGGGACCTCCCACTGTCCTCCTGAGCTCTGCTCAGGCACCTGCTTCCCAGATTGGAGGGCTGTTGTTCTTAGACAGCTGTCACTTTCATTCCAGCAGGTGACCCCACACAGGGGAGTTGGGAGAAAGGTCTGTGGGAGGGCACTAGGCTGCTGTTCTTGGGTGAATGATGGAGACTCTAGGGATGGATAAGTGCCCTGGAAACACTAGATGCTGTGGACATGGACAAGGGGAAGACCAGTGTCAGGGATACCTTCCGGGTGGGGGGAGGCATGGGCAACATTAGTCCCTGGTAGACCTGGTGCCATGGTAGCTGCTGGGAAGGGCTAATTTTGACTTTCTCCCCATACTGTGCTGAGCTTTACAAATGGGAGGCTTTTCCTGGTCTGATCCGTAGTGGCAGGTGATGAGACTGGAGCGAGAAAGCTGTGATTTAGCAGGTCTGAGGCACTCATATCTCACCAAGGGCTCAGCTATGTGGGAGATGGTGGGCAGGACGGAGCTGCCTTTTTTCTCGGGGAGGGAAGGCCCAGCCTCCTGACTGGCCACAGACCTGCCCGCTGGGTGCTCAGCTACCACAGGAGGCCTCACGGTAGCCAACTGACCACTGAGGGAGAATCCGGGGGGCGGGGGCATGGAACCAACCTGGTGAGAGCAGTATGGGCAAGCAGGGGGACCACATAGGCCTGGCCACGTGCAGGGGTTGGGACAGTGGCCAGGGCCACTCTCTTCAGGATTGAACAAAGGACAGGTCTCCTAATAGGACTTAAGAGAAACTGAGGATGAAATTCACAGCTAGAAAGGCCAGAGGAAGCATCAGCAACAAAGTTGAGAGAAGGACAACTGGCTGAGGAGTGTCAGGCCCTCCCTCCCCTGTCCTTGCTCATCTGTCCCAAGTACGGATATATCGCTCCTGCATTGGTCCTGGCACCTCCCATTCTCAGGAGAGTGCACATATATGGAACTGGGAGCCACACATGTCAAAGAACCTTGAACTTTTCTGCACATGGAGCTTGTCAGAAGTGGAACCCCAAGGAAGACCCAGATCCCCTGGGTCTCAAACAAGCACCAGCTCCCCTACCTGTGGTCTCACTTCACTGTGCCTTGGCACCAGGAGGAGCCATCACTGTCCCATTTTGCAGATGAGGAGACTGAGGCTCCATGGGTAAGGGACCAGGTATGTCCAAGGCTACTCGGGTGATAGCAGACACAGGATTGAGTGGGGAGCAAATGTGACCCCCAGAGCAGGATGGTGCACATCCCCATCCTGGGCTGTTGTCACTGGCAGAGAGAGACAGGAGGGGGGACCCAGAGGGAGGTGCTATGATGCAGGCAGAACACAGCTGCCCTCCGTCCACCCCCGCCAGAGCGCTAATGGGGCTGGCCTGCGAAGCTGCGGGAGGATGTTCAGCAAGGCTTTCTTGGGTGCTTTGCCACCACCCCTTCCTTTGACTTCCCTCCATCGCCTCTTCATGCTCCTGCTGGGGGCAGTGGACCAAGTGGCCCCCAGCAGCTGCCGCAGCAGGAGGGGACACTTGTGTTCTCACTGGATGTCAGAGCCCATCGCTCCCTTGGGCTCTGGGCCACCCTAGGCCATGCCCTTCCACCCATCATAGGCCTTTCCCTGCTGCAGAATACCTCTGAACGATCCTTCGTCTGACAGCTTGGTCTTGGGAGGAAAAGCCAAGGTAGCAGGCAGTGGAAGGAGTTCGAGGGAAGGGCTGGCGGAGGCAGGGCTGGGGCCACAGCACAGCCAGGTGAGGGAACGAAGCCACACTCACTATTTACAGTCCAAGTGACCTTGGCCAAGTGTCTGACCACATTTGAACTTCACCTAGTAACTGGGAATTAAAAATCTCTGCACACTCCACTGGATTCTTGTTGGGAAGAAATAATACTAGGAAAGGGATGTGAAAGCTGGAGAGGGCTACAGGAATAAAAGGTAAATGAAAGGTATTTCTTATTAAGTAGAATAAGGAAGATCAACAGCGACGAGGAAGGGGAAGGGAAAGGGAAGAAGGCAGAGGTCTGGAGTAAGTGCCAGCGGAAATGAATGCTTTCCCACAGAGGAATGCATTAGGCACCTTCAACTGTGCCTTCTTTTCTACAAGAGCATAAAGAAAATGCTATTCCTACTGGGCATCAATTATAAGACTTAAGAGTTAGCTTGTGGCACCTGTGACTGGTAGATACCATGAAAATTCTCTCCTTTATTTCCCCAGCTACAGCCTGGTACACAACGCCTCCTTTTCCTTACCCTCAGCCATCCTGGAAAAGGCAACATAAAGATGAGGGAAGCGGAAATAAGGGAGGAACTGAGTGACAGACGCCCCCACTCCCACCCCAGGGAGGTGAACTGAGGTCAAAATGAATAATCAGTGCCTCGAAGACACAGGTAGACCCATTGGGGATGGAGGAGACCAAAGTTTTGAACATACAGCTTCCGTTGCTTGCCCCACCGCAGACCTCCTGAATCGAACTCTCCAAGGCATGGCCAGGCATGAAGACCACCGCTTCACCTCCTGTCCTCCTGGCCACCAGGACCAGTCTGCTCACCTGGCTCCCTTCCTGCTGCTCTGCAACTCACAGTGTGAGGTCCCTCTGGCGGATATGCTGCCAACACCATCCAGCCTCCCCGTTCGCCCACCTTCCTGTCTGCTCCCTCACGCTCCACCTTCCTCTCCCAGATGCAGACACAGGCCTGGGAGTAGCACTAGGAGTGGATGAGCTGGTGGCTGTAGGCTCTGGGCAAAGGGAGATCACAGAGACAGCATCCGGGGGCCAAGGTGTTGCTGACAACTGAATCAACAAAACTGGCCCAAAACCAAAGGGCTGGGTGGAGACAGGAAGGCCAGGTAGGCAACCACAGTGGTTTGGGTTGAGAGCTAGAGAGAGAGTTGCCGAGGGGCCATGGCCTTGCCCTTCTGGGGAGGCAGAGGGCCAAGGAGATACCATCTGACAAGACTGTCCACAGCACCAGACGGCAAGCTATGGTCAGCCAGGGGGTTGGTTATGCCACCCTCCTGTTTCCAGAAAGTGACTGGGTTCCTCCCTTCTCCCGGAAACTGTGCCTGCCCACCCCTGGGAATCTCTGAGTGAGGTGAGCAAAACAGTTCCCAAGACGCAGCTTCTGACTTGGGCAGGGGCTCAGTCAAAGAGAAGTTTTCCAGCTAATTTCGCATGTTTTGCTATTAAGTTTACTCTTAGAGGTCAGGGTAAAGTGAGGGCTTTCGCAGTCTCACTTGGCAGGGCCCAGCCTACATAGCTGGGGTCTGGGAGGCTGGGACCACCCTCACTAAGCTTGCCAGACATCGTGCCTCCCTCCTGTGCCACAGGACAGGCTACCAGACCTGACTGCCAGGGCCCTGGTGGGGGCACCGAGTGTCCAGCTGGGTGCAGGCACCCTGAACCATCAGCTGATATGGGATACCTACTGGGCAGTTGGTGCTGGGCCAGCCGCTCGACGGGGCAGAGACAACACTATAGAAGACACGGTCCTCATCATCAAAGCACAGCTCAAGGGGGCAGGCCAAACGCCCAGGTACACAGTCATTCTATCATGAGGTGCTGTCCCCAGCTGTGAAGATGATGTCACAGGCCATTATCAACTAGGCATGGACAAAAGACCAAGAGCCACCTTGGGGTTCCTGAGGACAGGAGGGATGGAGCAGGGTTGCAGAAGCAAAGGTTCCTTGGATGAGACATGGCTCAGGCCAGTAAGTGGGAGACCCCCTCAAGTCCATCTATGCGTAGGCCACGGGGAGGAAGATGAGGAGGCCACGTGGCTCCCTGCCGCCACAGCCCTGGACTGGAAGGCAGGGTGGAGACGCAGAGAACCCTGGGGAGGGAGGAGGAAGGCCTGCACTCTGCTTCCAGCTGCAGTCACTTCATCGCTCTCTTCAGGGTTCATGTGTACCGCGATGTGGGCATGAGTGTGACATGACATCTGTGGTCACCATCCTCCATGGAATCCATAGGTTCTCCTCCACCACGTTTCTGTCTGCCCGAGGGAACAGAGGGAAGACGAGGCCACCTCTGCGACCCCACAGGCTCCATCTACACAGAACCCAGCCTTGGCTTTGTGAGGAGGTCCTAGCCAAGAGCTGTGGGGGGCTCCCCCAGGAACTCAGTCACCAACCCCAGCTGCTCCATCTGTGTGTGGGGCACTCCCTAGCCCCAGAGTTTATAAATAAACCAAGAAAAGTCATTTTGTCCCAAGAGACCAGGATGTCTCTTGAAATACAGAGCTGTTCTGTCTTTCGCCTCCACAGTGTCTGAGTTCGTTGCTCTTCTTTGGCGAGGAACAGGGCTTGGATTGAGCCTGGCTCCTGTCTACAGCTGAGCCTCTCGGCAAAGGCGGGGGGCAGGGGAGTGGGCACACAGACACAGATGTTCTTGGTTGTGCCCTGATGCAACAAATGGGGCCACTAACAGAACAAGAGAGGGAGACAGAAGAGAAGCGTGGCAGAGGGAGCTAGAGGGCGGGAGGGTGTTGCGAAGGGAACAGGGCAGGGGGAAAAAGAGATATTGAGAGAGACACAGAGAAGAGATGCTGGCACAGTGACGGCTGAGAAGTACACGCCAAGGCAGGGGACAGAGCAAGGGGGAGTTAGAAAGAGAAACACACAAAGAACGACAGCTTGAGGCAAAGTACTGGGCCCTGGACACGCAGGAGGGACAGAGACAGAGGCAAGGAGTCACGAGCACACCAAAGGGGAAGAGAGACACAGCGAGGGACAGCGGAGGAGGGGATGGCACGGACAGGACAGAGAGGGGGAAAGGGCCACCATGCGCACGTGGGGTCTGGTGTAAGGACTCAAGGCCAGCGAGGGTCTGAGAGCGGAAGAGCAGCACTGTCTGTCTGTGTGCGTCCTTGGGCAAAGCAACAAGTTCATGTAGCAAAGAGCGTGGCCCTGGAGCGAGACCGTCTGGGTCTGAACACCAGTGCTACTCACTTCTAGGTGGGTGGTCTTTGGCAAGGAAGGGAACCAATCTGACCTCAGTTTCCTCTGTGCAAGCAGGGGTAACACTAGCACTGCTTCACGGGGCTGTCACAGAAATGGGAGACTGGAGAGTTCTGTAGTGCGTGTAAACACTGAGAACAGTACCTGCCCTGAGGAAGGCCTCTCAGGGTGGCAGGTGGGGACAGATGGCGGGCACACACAAAGAAAGGGAACCAGGAGGGATGGGGTCAAGGAGAAGCAAAGGTCAAGGGCGAGCCCACCTTTCATTTAGGAATCTGTTATTTGGGGTCGGCACACTTTGTGTTGTGAGCCTTTGGGCCTGAGGAGAGAAGAGCAGCTCCCAGCAACGGATCAGCACAGCCAGTCCAGCAAGGAAGTCTGCGCCAAGGGCAAGGAGAGACGAGGCCAGGCCAGTGTGACAAACGACTCCAAATAGGCAACAAGGGACCTGACTTGCTGGGGATGCCAGTGGGGCCCAGGGGGCCTAAAGCCAAGGAGGACCCAGGAAGGAGGGGCAGACAAGGTTGGGAGGGGCAAGATGCCACTGGGACATTCAGAGCTCCCCTGTGGGAAATTCCTGCAGCTGCCCCAGATCTACCAGAAAGCCCAGGAAGGGGCCTTTAATTAAATGTCTCATCCTTCACTCAGCACGCTCCTCTCTCCTGCCACCCTGGGGATGGGGTGTTTGCTTCCTACAGCTGGAAGTCTCCACCACACCCTGTTAAGCTGGATGCAGCAAGGTCACTGGGTGAGAATCACAGAGGGGAACTGCTTGTTTCGGGAGAAGAGGCAGGGTCAGGAGGGGAGGGCCTGGAAGCCTGCAAGCTGGGCCTGGCACTGGTGACCTCTGGGTGGGCGAAGGGGAGGGAGCTGAGGCCTGAGGCCCAGCACGCCCCTCCCCTGCCAGAGCTGCTGCCCTTGCACCCAGTAGGCACTGCTCACTGAATGGCATCTTGTCACCAGAGATGGCTTCTGAATCAGGTGGGATCCCCACCCCCTGCCTTTCAAGGATGGCTCTAATCTTGAGAAAAAATGCAGGAACCCAGGCTCTTAAATCCCCAGTTTGCTAAGCCAGGCTCTCGGTACTGGAACTGAGCCGGGAGCACCAAACATGAGGACGCGTTGAAAAAGTTGAAGAGTATTAATTACTGCTGATGCTCACTGGTGGTTACAAATTTTATAATCGAGCTATCGCTTCCTGCGAGCCTCCCCATGGCCCAGGTGGGTGGGCCTGCAAGCTCCTAAATGCTCACAAGGACCCCACCGAGGTGGTTAGGGGACTGAGCTGTGTGGTCCAGACAAAGACATGGTCCCAGAGAGGCGCTGCCATTCAGGGCAGCTTCCAAGCCACCACTGTTTGCACATTTAAACCTACCTCTAAATCTACACCAGTTTTCCTAAGGAGTTGGATTTCCTTTCATTTCAGACTCTGCCTTAAATTCCATTTCACTGGAAGGCAGTACCCACCCCCAGACTCCCACCATCTCTGGCCTCCACAGGATGGTGTGAGGGGCTCTGCTGAGACACTCCCTATGAATCAGACATGACCCCAGGTCTCTGGCACCCAAAGATGGATGTCAGGTCTGCTGACTCCTCCCCTCCCTCTCAGGCTGCTTGGGCTCCTTGGGGGAGCAGGAAAGGGGCGTTCCAGGGAACCACCCTCTCAAACTCTTATGGCAACAGCAGGGGTGCAGGAACCCGGTGCCCTTTGCTCTCGGAGAGCCCTCCCCACATACACTCTATTTGAGTGATGAAAGGAAACATCTTCCTTCTTCTCATCCAAAAAACTAAGATCTTCCTTTTCTAGGAAGCTTTTCCCCCGAGTACCTCAAGCCCCCAGGGAAAGCCCACAGAATAGTGGGGCCACCACTTCTCTGTCTGCAGTGAGACTCAAACTGCCCAAACTTCTGTTCCCAGACACCAGGAGTGGGCTAGGGGTAAGGGGTCTAGGGGCCAGGGACAGCTAAGCCGGCTTCCCCTTTTCTCTGAGTGACTTCGTGCAGTGGTCAAGGATCCTGAGAGAAGGTGTCTTAGTTCAGCTGCTGTAACAGAGTACCCTAGACGGGGGTGGGGAGGCTTACAGATGACAGAAATTCATCTCTCACAGTTCTGGAGGCTGGGAAGGCCATGGTCACGGTGCTGGCAGACCTGGTGTCTGGTGCAGGCCCATTTCCTGATTCCCACTGTGCTCTCACAGGGCAGAAGAAATGAGGGGGCTCTCTGGGGACTCTTCCATAAGGGCACTAATCCCATCTGTGAGGGCTCTGCCCTCATGATCTGATCGCCGAGCTCAGGCTCCACCTTCAAATGCGTCACCCTGGGTGTCAGGGTTGAACGTGTGAACTTGAGGAGGACACACACAGCCAGGTGGTTACTGAAGGTCTGCTGCACAGCACGCTTCCTCACTCTCCTCCCCTCACCAATCACACACACACACACACACACACACACACACACATGCACAACTCGTTCCCTTACGAGAGTGCAGAGCCCACAGAAGTCTAATTGAGAAAGATAAAATCTCATCCTAGAAAATTCCGGTTAATGCCCAGTTCCTCACAGGCAGTGAGTGGCAATATGTTACCAATACTGATCAAATAGAGTCGGAATGCGACCAGCCCCACAATCATCAAGGCCGAGCTGCTTTTACCGGAGCCATTTTCCTTGAGGAGGGTTGCACGACCACCACCCTTCTCTAAAAAAAAACAAACCCAGAAAACACCCAAATCAGCCAAGGCTGACCTGGCAGGTGGAGTTTCTGCGCTGCCTTCCCTGTCTGTGCCCTCCCGCAGGGGGCGGGCCCTCAGGGCCCATCTTCTGGACATTTCTCAAGAGCCCTGTGCGGTGCCAGGCCAGCACCAGTCTGCCTTTCCCCCGCCTCAGCCCAGTACCTGCAGTGGGAGGGGAGGGGTGAGATCTGGGAGTCAAAACGTCCCGCAGTGGGAGGGGAGGAAGGGCAAGGGGAGGACAGGCTGAGGGAAGCACGTGAGTGTGTGAGCTGGTGCAGAGATGGGCTTCTCACCGGGACTAATTCAGTGAGCGGAGGTGGACTGTCACCACCGCCACCACGTCTGCAGGAGCTGACGAGGACGGAGTCAGCTCTGCATTCGGGTAGCTCCCGTAAGAGGGCAACCTGTGAGCTTCAGCAACAGAAGTGCAACTGTGGCAGACGGTACCCACCTCTGGGGCGGGGACAGAGCCCCCCCCCCCCCCCCCCCCCCCGCTCTGGGAGATAGACTCTCCAGAGCCTGCCTTCAGCATCCGTGGGACTTGGGAGCCAACAGTGTGAGGGTCCTTGGGGACACTGGTGCCAGGCCAGCCGGTGTGGGAGAAGGCCCACATGGAACCTGTGTGCTGGCGTGGGCACCAGACCAACATGGCTGCAGGAGGAAGGCTGGAGGTGGCATGTGACGCTCCGTCTCTCTTTTCTGCAAGTGTGACCCGCTGGCTCACTGAATACGGAGCCACATCCGCTCCCCAAAACATTTTGAGCTTTCCTGGTGCAGCAGGCCTGGTGCTGGGTGCTCAGGTTACAACAGTGCAGGTGAAATTGAAGCAGATCCTGCCCTCACAGGACTCACAGTTCAGTGACAGACAGAAAATCAATGCAGTGATCAAAGGATTTCACCCACCATCCCATAATAGGTGCATGGCTCCAAATATACAAAGGGAACCAATTAGAACTTAAACCAGGTTAGAATTCAATATCATCTAGCTCCTCAAGGAAAATAAGTCCAGAGAGGTTGTGTAGCATGTCAGAAGTCACACAGCCAGTGGGTAGGAAGGGCAAGGACTACAACTTCCATTCTCTTTCTAACACTTTTCCTGACACAATCTAAAAAGACCCAATAGCAATGAAGCCTATTCAGTGTTTACTGAAGTATATTCTTCGAATACCTGCTCCGTCCAATGCGTCATGAAAAAGTGTTCCAGGTCAACTAAGTTTGGGAAACGCTGGCACTGTGCCGCCCTTCGGGAGGCGGACAGTCTCTACATGATCGTATTAAGGCTCTGAGGTCCCTGGCAAATAACTCTGTGCATCACTGTCTCACCCAGAGCTCCCAAACCACTGTGACCGGGAAGCCCTTTTGTTTATGTGAGTCACCCTGGCACTGGCGTTCCCCAGAACTGTGGGAGGTCCCTATCCCTTCAAGTTGAGTGTTGTGGAGATATCTGACCCACCCTTGCTGCCTTTTATCCTTTTTTGGGGGGTGGGGAGGGCAAGGAGTCTCGGTTCTTGCCTCTCTATGTTATGTTAGATCTGAGTCTTCACTCTCCTTCAACTCTTGAATATGCTCCACATTCCTGATTATTCCTCTTTCCTGGAATTGTGGGCTCCCCTTTTCTTGGACTTTTCTTCCCTTTGTTCTCTGAATTGCTCTGGAGAACTTATTTCATTCTGTCCCTCAGTAACTGCTCCTCAATTTGCTTCAAGTCTGCTTTTACCCAGGTAGTCGATAAAAGGACTTGAAGCCTCACTAGTCATCTTCTTACGCATAAATCACAAATCCACTCTCTGACCCGTGACCTTTCTCCACGCGAGCCGTTCTCCAGCTACCAGTCCACTCATTTGTTTGAACAGTGCTTACTGATACTGGTGCGCAAGTCACGCCAAGGCCACTTTCACTTACGCAGTGCTCCTCCACGCCACATGCTGGCGTTCTTGGGAACTTTGGGAAATCCCCAATCCGTTCAAGTTCTGTGAATTTTAGCAAAATGAGACAAAAAGCACTTGTACCCAAGCGCCATGAAGAAGTGCCATAGGTAACTGGTTAGAAAACTGTAGGGGTTTCAAGTTCACGGGCTTGACTTCTTTGGGGCCCAGGAGTTTCATTCTGCCCATGACCCTGATCCCTGGACAATGTTCTCTCAAATGAGTGCCCTTGGGCATGAAGGGGACAGGGGAACTGTGGCTGGCTTGGTTCAATTTGTAAGCACTACAAGAAAACCAGGAATGAAGTTCATGACCTGGAACTGGGCGCAATGCCACATAAAGTATGTCCACGTGACAGTCGGCTCCTCCCACCATCAGCCATCCACCCAGACCCCCCAGGTCCCCAGTCATCACTAAAGCCATCTCCCCTGCAAACTTCCGTAATTATTTCATCGCGAAATAGCTAACATTTGTCTTTTACTCCTTTTTACTCAAACAAGCTTAATGTTTTTTCCCATTAACTGTCTTATTTCTTCATTCCCCCTGGCATTGTGGTTCGTGTGTTGCTCAGAGATTTCATTTGGACCTGAAGAAATGAGAGAAATGGCCTTTAAAAATGCACACTGCTCAGCAGAAGAATTATCAGCAATATGGTCCTTCTCACAAGAAACTTGCTGCCACCAGATGTGCAACTGGGTTTGAATTTTGACTGCGCACGCCCGCCCACACACAGTTTTTCCACAGGAAGAACCGCAGAGGCTGATCTTTCTGTCCAGCTCGGTCTTCACGGAACCCTGCATATTACTCCTGCTTTCCCAATACACCTGCGAGTATCCAAATGAAGACAAACAGCACTCTTACCCCAGGCACTAGGAGGAGTCACAGAAAACAGTGCCGACACCACTGCCATCCCTTCATTTAAAGGACTGCGTACAGACACAGAGCGTTCCTAACCAGCCTCAGTTTGCAGAGCTCGCTCCCTTCACTGCTCACCAGCACTCCCCATTCTTTGCCCTGAGTGGGTGGGAGGGACTGTGGCATGTTCGGTTCTGCCCACCCCATTCCTCTCTCTCCCGTCCACTGCAGCCTGTTCTTGCCTCTTACAGCCCCACCCCTACCCACTGCCCACTCTGTCCTCCACCACCCTGCCTTCATCCCTGCATTATGGTCTTGAAACAAACACTTATTTTTCCAAAGCACAGTCTACATATCAGCCAACTCCACACCCACGGGAAGGAAGTGTGCTGTAATAGAAAGAACATAGCATTTAAAATAAAGCAGTATGCTCTTCCCCTTCCTTCTTTTATTTTCCTTCCTTTCTTGCAAGCAACCTCCAGCTTACCTCTCCCCCCATCCCAGAACCTCTACAGACATGGGCAGGCCAATGGGAACCCCCAAATGGACAGCAGATATGATTTGCTGAGGATCCTCATTTCGGCCATATCTCCCACACCCCTTCCTTTCTTTTTGGAAGGCAGGAGTAGGGACTGAATTCATGTCAAGTCCCCTGCTCCTCTCCACCAAGAAAACATGAGCCACGGACAACGAGAGGCAGGTGCCCCTGGGGGAAGCCATGCTTCCAGCGAGGTGCAGCCCATGAGGCTCAGGCTGAGACTCCCTGGCCCTCGGTGTCTTCTGCCGTGACTCCCCGAACACCCTCCCCTTGCCCAGAACATGCTCCAATCTTCCAACAAGCCAGGCATGAATACACCAGCCCTCTCAAACACCCAGGGATCTAGGCAAAGTGTGAAGAAGGAATGTAAACAATACGCACTAATTGCTGCTGTGACATCAGTTAAGTTTGATGGGCCAGAGTGCTGGGTGCCCCTCCTCCCCCAGCTTCCACGCTCAGTGCAATGGGAACACAGGCATCTCAGAGAGAGGACACTCACCTCCAAGGAGCACAAACATCCGTTCGATGTTTCAGTCTCTAGGACCTCGATGCTTTGTGTTAAATGAGCCCTCAGCTGCTGTTGTGTACTGGTGGCCCAGGGCATCCTTGGCCAGCGTGGGAGGGGCACTATGCCGGGGTGGACGCAGCAGACAGGCACACCTCCAGCACGTAAGCTTTCTCCGGAGGTGGAGACGTCGAGGCTGAACACTTCAGAATCAGCCCTGCCTTTGAAAGCAGCCCAAAGGAAAAGAGGGCTGAGCACTCTAAGTAACTGTGATGGGGCTGGCTGGTCCCACCTGGGTGACTGCCCTTCAATTCTCGGGGCCTGGAGCAAAGCAGAGGCTAAGTGAACAGGAGCTGAGGTGGGTGGATGGATGGGTGGATGGGGGAATGAGTGAATCCATTGGAGACCCCCAATGCCTTTGCTGTTTGCAGACCCAAGTCTTATTTGGCTTTGTTCACTGAGTAGAGGAAGGTAGGACCAATGGGGAGAGGGGAATGGTGGCACCATTGAGTAGCCCCAGGAGGCCTTGCCTTTGTACAAGCGATGCTTAAAGTCGGCTAAATTGAGCAGAATCCATGGTCAGCAAGTGAGAGTTTGTCCTGGCTCTGTTCAGTCCAAGTGGCATGGGGCCCAGGCCCCAGGTTTCTGTTACCTTTTCCTCCCCACACATGCCAGTTCCCTCTGAGTCCCTGGCACCATCACCTTTCTGCCCCTTAGTGAGAGCTTTTCCCAGGCAACAAGGCCAAGGCTTCATCTTCTGTGATGGGAGGCAGAGACAGCGCCATCCAAGTCCATGCTTCACTCAACAACATCCGCTCCTGACCTCTGAGTGCTGTGCATGTGCTGGGCTCTGGGTACCCAGAGATGAACGTAACACAGTCGCCTCAGAGGGCTCACAGTCAGACAGAGACCCAGCAAACAAACAAAACACTACAATCTGGGCATCTTGCAGAACTGTAGGGGCCCCATGGCCCCAGATGTCTCTGTGATACCACATTAGAGACCCGGACACCAATGGTGAGTATGAAACCCAGAGAGGACCAGAGACCTGTGCCAGGTCCACAGCTCCTCGGGGACCCTCTTTCTCCTGGCTCCTGATCAGGCCCTTTGCCCTCCACCAGCTATGTGGGAACTCAGCAACCCAGGCAGGGCTCCGGTGCCTCTCGGTTGCCTCCCCTCTATCCAAAACACATCCCAGGACACCCCTGCTTGCACAGGGACACCCAGCAGCATGGCCAAACATTTTTGCCTACCTTGGTTTTCTTCCGTTGTTTTTATCAATCCAAGGTGCTAAATACCTCTTAGATTGGAGGCCTGTAGGCTGCCAGGAAGAAGGGCACCCGGGAATGAGGCCATCTGCATACCTTCATTAAAGCTCACCATTCGTGCCAGGCCGCCTCCACCCCTCAAGGCAGGCCTTCCTGGGGTGATAGGGAATCAATTGGCTGATGCAGCTTCTGGATTCTTGTTCCAGCCTTGGCTTGGGTCCCACGGAGGCCCTCAGACAGACATCAATAACCTTGCTTCTCATTGCCCTGATCAGCCTGGATCCAGCCCCATTAGAATGCGCCAATATTTATGTATGTACACTTTGATGGCACTGCCAACAGCAGCATTAGTACAGGGTGGCCAGCCGGGGGTTAAGGGAAGGTGGCGGGCTGGGTTTCTCTCCCTCACTCTGCTTTCGTTGGGTCTAGGGGCAGAGAGCTCTTCTCCCTAAGCCACAGGTGGCAAACACAAGGCCCGCACGCTGAATCCGGCCCTCCACCTTATTTTATCCAGCCCAGTACCTTGTTTCTACCCAGCAACAGCACTGAGTTCCTTGCCCCTAAAGAAGTAGTTACATTTACACAGCCCTAAAATTACATTTGGCCCTTTGAAGGCAACCTGGAGGCTGATGTGGCCCCTGATGAAAATGAGTTTGACACCCCTGCCCTAAGCCCTTCTCTCCATTCCCTGAGGCCTCAGTTTCCATGGCCACCCAGAGCTTCAGTGTTAAAACATTAGGCAATATTTGCTGGAGATTCGTGCCAGTCAAAGCATGCTGGTTTACACGCATTCATTATCTCATATAATCGTCTCAAAATTCAGCAAGATGAATGGTATTACCAACAGATGAGTAAATCAAGGCTCAGAGAAGACCCCAGTCACACCGTTATTACCAGGGTGACAAGGAGGGTCACAAGGTCACATAGGAAGAATCAAGGTTTATACCTCTGTCTGTACCCAAGCTCATGGACTTTTATTCACTTATGCTGCCTTATGCTTTTTAAATTCAACAAATGCAATAAAATATTTATTGAGCACCTATTATGTGCCAGATACTACTATAGGCAGAGGCTACTGAAGTGACTGAGACAGGCAAGGTCCCTGTTTCAGTGTCTGGATATTGTAGGACAATTGACAAATTCATCAATAAAATATTACCTGGTGATATATGTGGGCAGAATGTTAAAACAGGCTGGTGTGAAAGTGAGGGGCTGGCTGGCTACTTTTCAATGACGTCACTGGGATGTCCTCTCAAGGAGGTGACATTCATACTGAGTGAGTAATAGCTAGAAGCAGCCTGTCTCGGGACCCTGGGAAGGCACAGCTGGCCCTAGGGTGGGGGTGAGCTGGGTGGGTTTCGGGAAAGGAAGGAAGACCAGTGTGGCCGATGTGCAGTGGGGGGAGGGAGGAGGGGAGAAGGGGGAGGGGTGGGAGGTGAGGTGGGAGAGGGAGGTGGTGCTGGGTCCTCCTGGCTTATACACCAGAGGAAGCCATTTGCATTTAATTTTGATTGTGACAAGAAATAGCTGGGCTGTATCCGATATAATTATTTAAAGTTTCCTGTGGCTCTGTATGTGGAAGCGTTAGAGTGGAACAAAAGCACAGGCAGGTGGAGGTAGTTCGGAGGCTACTGTAATGGTAGCTTAGGGAGGGGGTGGAGGCACCCACAGGATGAAGGAGGTGAACCTACAAGAGATGAGTTTAGGAAGTAGGACTGGCTGATGGACTGACTGGATACGAGGTGCTAGGGGAGAGTGGAATCAAGGAAGTCTCCCAGGTTTTGAAACTGAGCAACTCGGTAAATCGTAGTGCCATTTGTTGAAAGGAGGAGTGTTGGATGATGAATTGTTTAGGGTGTTTGAAGCAGGGGGTCAGGAGTTCTGTTTGGGCCATTCTAGGTCGTATATGGTAATTAACTATCCATATAAGCAGCTGGCTCTCACCAGTGTGAGTGCGTGGCTATAGAAGAGGAAAGGGTCCAGCTTTAGCACTGCCGCACCTTCACATTCTGAGGCAGAGCAAAGGAAGAGAGTCCTGCAGAGGAGACTTGAGAAAGGGAGGCCGGAGGGTAGGAAGAAAACCTGGGAATGTGATGTGTAGGAAGCAAGGAGATTGAAGGGTTTCAATATGATGATGATGACAGACAGAGGAGGAGAAAAAGAAGAGGAAGAAGAGGAAGAGGAGGAGGAGAAAAGGAGGAAGAGGAGCAGGAGGAAAAAGGGAGACACTGTTACTCTTCCCATTTTATAGATGAGACAACTGAGGCACAGAGACGTTACTTAAAAGTGTAACCACTGGTCTTTCTTCTCCTCATGTGCTTTTTGAATGGGCAACGCCCAGTTTCTCTCTCTCGGCCCTGCAACTCAGCTTCTGAGCCTCAAACAGGTCCTGACTGCGTTCTCCAGAGGTCCTGTCCCTTTTCAGCCCTGAACTTGGTTGATTAATCTCTGTCTCAGTGCTCAGCGCAGGGGAAACCGGCTAGCTTAGCTGACAGAGCAGCGGGCGGCAGCGGTGGAGAGGGAGCGAGTTTCCTACTCCGCTGCCCTCTCCAGCCCGAAGCTTTTCTCCAGGCTCATCCTCTCACCAGCTGCTGAACACATCGGATGGGATTCGGGCTGTCTCCCACCACCCAGCACTGCTCCAAATTCTTTGTGAGACCTCCTCCAACTCTTAACCTCCTCTGAGGGTGCTTTCCTTGGACAGCTACCCAGATTCCTTGCTATATCCCTCAGAAATTCTTTCACAACTAATTAATTTTTGTTCCCAGTGAGGGTCAATTGTGTGCTTCGTGTTGGCAGAGTAGTCAGGTTCCCATGACACGCTGCACAGTCAACAGCATCACTACCGGAAGTGAAAATAACAGGGAAGAGAAATGTATCCCTGGGTGCCAGGAAAGGGGCTAGGAGAGAACAAATGAGTGTAAATGCTGATTAACCTTGGGGCAGAGGCATGCCAGAGCAGGGGACAGCGAGGAGAGCCTGAGGGAAGGGGCGAGGGGGAACATGGGCTGGCCCAGGACACTGCCGGTCGGGAAAAAGACCTGGGTTCTCTGCCACTGGCAATGCTTAGAGCATAATCCTGTGCAGCTGGACATGGCCCTGGCTGGTCCTCCAGAGAGGAGGAGCAGGGGCCATCTGGGAAGTGAGCCCGACTGCGGCATCCCTTCTGACCCAGCTCCTGTCACATCCACCTGAAACAGACCGAATCCATCCGCACAGGGAATCTGCCCTTGCAGTGGTCAATATAATTTAAGATGCTCCACATTCCCTTCATCGTTTTCCCCATCTGCTTAGAGAATAAAATTTGTACATTTGAAGAATACGGCTCCTAACTTTGCAACAATAAATAAGTGGGTGCATTGCCAAGAGCCAGGTGAGGGACTCTGGGGAAAGATCTGTCATGATGAGAATTAAACAGGTGTAAGTTGATGTAAGCCACGCACAGGTGGCTAAATGAGCTTCTGTCTTCAGTGGGGTCACAGTGGGGGAGGGAAGAGAAAGGTCTCATAAAAAGGGCAGTGGGAGACACCAGAAGAAGCATCGTGAATCTCACAAGCCCCTGCCTCCTGTGGATCCAGAGAAAGAGAGACAAACGCAGTACAGATGATTAACTGCACGCCGCCCTGGGCACAGGCGAGCCTGCAACATCATCGCCCCCTGCAGGGCAGCCCACATCAGTCCTGCTTCATGGAATTCTGAAGAATGTTCCTTTGCTCATTCAAAAATTATTTATTGAGCATCTCCTACTTGGGGTGGCATTCCAGGTGCTGCCATACATCCCTGAATGAAACAGATGCAGACCCCTTCCCTTGGGGAGCTGACATTCAAGTGACAGAACTGACAATGAGCTACATACGTGACAAACAATGAAGTATGTGGGATGTTCTTGGTGATGAGGACGAAGTCTTCAAAAGACACTGTCCTTCCCAAAGTATGTGCTGCCCTCAACACCACATGATCACACACAGCCGCAGCTTGCTCTCCGTTATTATCTCATCAGGAATGTGGGGCCCGAGTGGCCACCCCTGTCACCTCTTGTCCCATTATGTCCTCTCCTCTGCCCATAACTTGTACTACATGCATATTGGACACAGAGAAGGTGCTGGATCACACGTGTGACAATGGATTAGTCATCCTCGTTTGGGAGTAAAAATTGTGTTCCCTGATCCATTTTTACCCGAGCATCCCTTCTTCACAGACCCTCCCCTGCAGCGCACGTGGGAAGTGTGGCCACCCAAGGAGAGCAGATCTAACTGGGGGAGAAAATCCCACTGCTGTAACTGATTCTCTTCCTCTCCCCCCAAGGTCTCCTGGGAGCCCCTCTCTGCCCATCGCCCATCGCCTGTGTCCCACAGGCGACTGTTCCGAAAGGTGCCACATCTGAGGTCTGAGAATGCTTTGATTCCACCTCATTCCCAGACAAGTGTCCGTGTATGAAACGGGGAGGCCATACCCTTCCCTGTGTCCAGCACTGAGGCAGATGGGCAGAGACATTCTCCAGCAACAAGATCGTGGCCCATGCTGAAGTGTATTTGGGCTGCTCTCTTGTTTGTTAATTCTTCTCATACATATTACATCAAGTTCCATAAACACGTAGCTAAGCCACACCTCAAATTTGGTGCATGTGGAAAGCCCAGAGATCCTTGGGGCTCTGGCCGAGGCCCCTCTGTCTTCTCACTGTACCTCAGTCCTGTTCAACCTCACTCACAGCTGCTCTTCAGGTGCCACCTCCCTACCGACGCCTCCCAGATTAACATCTACAGGTGCCCTTCTCCAAGTCTTGGAGCTGGGTACCCCACGACATCCCAAAGTGGGTCTCTGCATGGTTGACTACCAGGTTCCTTGACACCACATGACCAGAACAAACTCTTATCTCCCCACCCCCACCCCCCAAGCCTGGACCTCTTCCATCATTCCTCATCTCAATAATGGCTTCACCGCCACCCAGGGCTACAGGCCAGACACCCAGGCATCATCGCTGACTCTCCCTGTTGGCACCCTCTTATTTGAGCTACTCAGTCTTAACAATTCTGCCTCCTAAGTGTCTCTTGAATCTATCAACCTCCCTTTGTCTCTGCTGTCACCACCTTAATCCCAGCACCTATCTCCTCTCACTTGGACCCCTTTAAGATGTCCAGTCGACCTTGACTAGGCTCCCTCTCTAATCAGATTGCCACACTGCAACCAGAGGAGTTTCTAAAAGAGAATCTGATAGGACTACCTTGCATGCTTAAGTTTACTTCAAGAATTCCCTGTGGCTCTGAGAATAAACACTACAACCCTTTTTTTTATTATTATTTTAATTGTTGTCCAGATACAGTTTTCTGTCTTTTACTCCCATCCCAGCCCACCCCCCCCCAGTCCTCCCCACCTCCCTCCCATTTCCACTCCCCCTAGTTTTTGTCCATGTGTCCTTTATACTTGTTCCTGTAAACCCTTCCCCTTTTCCCCTAAAATTCCCTCCCCTCTCCCCTCTGGTGACTGTCAGCCTGTTCTCTATTTCAGTGTCTTTGGTTATATTATGCTTGTTTGTTTGTTTTGTTGTTTAGGTTCCTGTTAAAGGTGAGATCGTATGGTATTTGTCTTTCACTGCCTGGCTTATTTCGCTTAGCATAATGCTTTCCAGTTCCATCTATGCTGTCATGAAGGATAGGAGCTCCTTCTTTCTTTCTGCTGCATAGAATTCCATTGTGTAAATGTACCATAGTTTTTTGATCCATTCATTTATTGATGGGCAACTAGGTTGCTTCCAACACTTGGCTATTGTAAATTGTGCTGCTATGAACATTGGGGTGCATAGGTTCTTTTGGATTGGTTAAACCCCATAACTCTTATGTTATGGACTAAATTATAGCCCCCCAAATTTATATGTTGAAGCCATACCCAACACAGTACTTCAGAATGTGACCATATTTGGAGATAATTCGCTTAAAATGAGGTCAGAAGAACTGACTCTGCCAACACCTTGATCTGGGACTCCCAGCCTCCAAAACCGTGAAAAAATAAACTTCTGTTACTTCAGCTACTCACTCTGTGGTACTTTGTTATGGCAGCCCTGGACCATGAAAGCATCTGAATCAGTCTATAACCTCCTCCATGGCATGTGGGCTGGTTTTAAAATTTGTTGACACATTTTTTGCCACTCCTCATTTCAAAAGGTGGAGCCAACTTCCCTGCTGCTTGAGCGTGGGCATGATGTAGTGGCTCACCTCTAGCCAATAGAATGTGAGGGGAGTGACAGTGTGTGACTTCCCAGATCAGGACCTCAAAGGCACTGTGACTTCCTTCTTGCTCCCCTTCTCTTAGATCCCTGCTCTTGGAGAAAGGCGCTGCCACATTATGAGGACCCCCAGAGGCTCTACGGAGAGATCACGTGGTAAGGGCTGAGGCCTCCTGCTAACAGCCACAGTAGTGAGCTCTCCTGTTAGAAGACCCTGAGCTCCCAGTGGGTCTTGGGTGACCGCAGCCCTCGCCAGTGTCTTGACTGTGACTTCACGAGGCACCCTGACCCAGAACCACTCTGCTGGGCTGTGCCTGTGTACCTGATCCACAGGGCTGCGAGGTAATACACATTTGTGGTTTCCAGCTGTAAGCTTTGGGGCAATGTGTTGTTCTAGGCTTGCCTCTTACCCTTCTCAAGCACTCTCCAAGGTCCAGCCCCACTGGCTTTCTTGCCAGACCTGAAACTCCCCATGTTCCCCAAGACCCTCTTTCTAGGACACACCCCTATGTTCTTCCATATCAGAGTCCCACTCACACTTTTGCTCACATGGCAAGCATTAGTTTCTCAGGGAGATTTTTCCTGACTCCTCTCTAGCAATCCGCTCTCATCAAACCATATTCCTTTCCCTCAGAATAGTCCCCAGTTTATTACTGTTTGTGTATTATGGGGACTGTTAAATCGACCTCTGTCTTCCCCACTGGACTATAAGCTCTTCTCTGTGTCCCCAGTACCCATACAATTGAGTCAGTCCATACATAATTCATGGATGGATGGATGGAGAGAAGTTAGCTAATATCTGCAGAGGAACAAACCTTACATTTCAGAATTGTTCTGCTGTTAGGCTTCCTAGTTACAGGACCATCTGCAAACCCACAATCTCTGTTAACCAATCTATAGCTACATGTCAGTTAACTAGGACTCAGAAACCTACATGCCTTTTGCCCATTCACACTATGTCAGTAAAAATCACCTTGCCTACCTTTAGTATCACTGCACTATTTATTTTTGGAATTCCATTGTGTATCTCATGATGTATGAGTGAGAAAAGGGACTCTTGCAAATCTGGGGCAGAGAAACAAGTAAAGCCCGCAGCTGAGGTGGCATCCCCTGGCACAGCTGTGGGACCCGACCGAAGAGGTTTGACGTGAGCGAGCAGTGTGCATGGCCCACTCTTCTGGAGTGAAATGGAGCAGCTCTGCGCAGACGGGAGCTGCTCACAGCTCTGCCCTAACTGGGGAGTCTTGAGGGAAGAAGGCCAAAGAGGAGCGTCGATGGTGAACCAGCTGCTCCTACCGGCGCAGACGACAGCACGGGCAGCTCGGGGACCCTGGAGGAGAATGCCTCAACCTGGTTATTTTAAAGTAATTATTATAATTTGAAATAAAAATAGATGTTCTTAAATCCAAGATCTTTATTAAATCAAAGTATTTACCCACACTTAGGCTAGTTTGCCCTAGTTCGAATTTGTGTTGTTGGTACATGCGGTTTATGAATGACGTTTCTTTAAAAGGAAAGAAAAAAAAAACAACAACAACCAGAAACCTGTTTATCTTGAGCCTCTTTCTCGCAGGCTATTTTGCATGGATACGTATGCCCATACATCTGTAATTTGTCCCTCGCACCAGGAAGGCCAGACTTGGGAAGAGCTTTTATTCATTATTCAATCAAGAAAAGAGCTTTGACTCAAACAAGAGCAGGGGAGGGAGGCGTCCAGGCAGGAGTGGAAGAGGCTGGGCAAAAGAGAACACTTTTATAAACAGACTCTGGAGATAAAAACCTGAACAAGGAGCAACAAACAGCAGCTTTTTACACCTTTTTCTTTCTCAAAGCTCCTGCCAGACTCGATTCCCACTCTGCATAATCCCCTCTCTTTTCTTTATGGAGCCTGTCAGTATTCTGCCTACAGAAACGCATCTCCACTCCTTCGCCATTGAGGTTGCTCCATCGTCTGGCTACAAAGAGGAGAGGAAAGCCCGGCTCAGCCCCGCCTTCCACTCTCCACTCCGGTGATTTCCAGTCCTATAGCCCACTCCATTCCAGGGACTTCTCCCCTCACCAGAGACGGTTTTCCAAGATTTAATTAATTTTGCAAGCAGCGGATGGATGGATGACTGATCTTCATCCTCCGTTCCACTAGGGGTGGCACAGGAGGACCTGGCCCAACAGAACCCTGTGGACCCCCACCTCGGGCCAGGCCTCAGGCCAGCACTATCGTGTTTAAGTCTCACACTGACTCAGGGAGGGCAGTTACTCCCACCCTCATTTTGCAGATATGGGAACCGAGGCTCAGAGAGACAGCTTCAGGGCCCAGAAGCAATGCTGAGTTCAGCGCCAGCCTTGCCTTTCCGCCGAGATGAGCTCTGGCTCTCCACCCAGGCCTCTCACCTTTCCCACCAGAAAATATCCCTTCATGGTCTGAATCTCCACCCCCCTTGTATTTCTCCCACTGCCTCTTTCCACAGGTGTTCATTAATTACTTCAACAGCTACTTATTGAGCACCTCCTGTGAGGAGTGAGATTAGACTCCCGGGGGGGGGGGCAGGGGCGGAGCTTACATTCTAGTTGAGAAAGATAGGCAACAGACACGCAGATTTGTCCTGTGTCAGATGGGGACAGGTGCTACATAAGGAGAGAAGACCAAGCAGGGCAGAGAGGGTGGGTGGGAAGTACAGGGTGGGGAAGAGGGGCCCATCCTTCCACATTGGGTGGTCAGGGAGGCCTCACTGGAAGGTGATACATAAGGGCAGATCTGAAGGAACTGAAGAACTCATCTTTGGGGGATGGAGGGTCCTAGGGAGAGGGAACAGGAAGTACAAAGGTGCTGAGGTCCTTGGCGGTTTGAGGAACAGTGAGGCGGCCAGCATGGCTGGAGCTGAACGGTCAAGCAGGCGTGGACAGGTGAGGCTGGACTGAAAAGAGCAAAGAGGGCCAAGAGATTAGGTCAGCGACACAGGACGGACAGTACGAGGCCTTCTGTTGGAAGGGCTTTGCTTTCACTGCAAGTGAACTGGAGAGTTATCAGAGGGCTGTCCGCAGAAGAACGACATGATCGACCTTGACCACTTGGCTGCTGTGTTTAGACAAATGGGGGTGGAAGGCAAAGTCAGAAGCAGGAAAACCCATTTGGGGCTCCAGGTGGAAGGTGATGCAGATAGTGGAAGTGATGGGATGTGGTTAGAGTTTGGAGATATTGGGCTGGCCCAAAAGTTTGTTTGTTTGTTTGTTTTCCGTACAATGGCTCTAGTAGTGGCGTTAGTTGTCTTTAACTTCATTTGAAACAATTTTGTTAGATTGTATTGTGACAGCTGTCCTATCAGCCTGCATTTAAAAAAAAAAAAAACATCAAAATCGGTGAATTTTTGTGCAGCCATTTAAATATTGAAGATGGAAGAAGATACACAACATTTTTGGCATATCATGCTTTATTATTTCAAGAAAGGCAAAAAATAACTGAAATGCAAAGAAAAGAGTTGAGCAGTGTATGGAGAAGGTACTATGAGTGATTGAACATGCCAAAAGTGGTTTGCACAAATAATCCTTTGCTGTGGGGCCGTCTTAGGCACTGGAAGATGTTTAGCAGCACCCCTGGCCTCTGCCTACTAGAAGCCAATAGTGGGAAATAGCCGACATACTACAAATACCCAAATCAATGAAGTTATTGGTGAAAATGAAAAAATGCGCCTTTTATTTTACAGAAAAAAACATATAACAGACTTTTTGGCCAACCCAACATTTAAAAGATACCACCAGCAGGGTTTGCTGATGGCCTGGAGGTCAGATGTGAGACGAAGAGAGGAAGGAAGGATGACTTCAAGGTCTGGGCCTGAGCCCCCAGAAGAATGGAGGTGCCAACACTGAGAGGGAGAAGACAGAGAGCAGGAGAATCACGTGGTAGGAAAGAGGGAGACGGGAGGTCTGGGAAGAGAGAAGGTGAGCATGGTTCTGGGGGAGAGATGGAGTGTGAGTGGACTAGGAAATGCAGTGGGATTGCCCAGCAGAGCTGAGGGCTAACTTCAGGGTTTGTGGCCGTGAATTTAAAGTGACATAATCGATGGGTTTTGGTTTGTTTTTTTCTCCGGCCATTTTAAGCTGCATTTGCATAAGCGTGCAGTGGCGGAGAGTGGATTCAGCCAAGACTGGGTATTACGCATGGGAAAGAAGGTAATGGAGAGAAGGGAGTCCATATGTGGGAGAGGAGGTAACAAAAACCAGTGTGTTCTAGGCAGGGCCTGAGGGGAGCAAGGCCAGAGGGGTGAGGACAGGGAAAGGGCTGGTGGGCAGGATCCAGGGGCGGTGTGTCTTGGGGAGGTGGAAGACTTGCAGACTAAGGATGCTAGAAGGTGGGAGGGGGAAGTTGGGAGGTGGTGGCCAGAAACCAACAGGCTTACATGCGATGGCTGTAGGAATGAATGGGCAGTGAGAGGTTCAAGGCTGTGAGAACAGCAGTGAGTGACTCTGGCAGCACCTTCCCTGACACCTCCCTTGCCTTGGCTTACCTCCCCTCATCTACATGTTAGTCTGGCTAAGAATTCTTCCCCTTTCAGATATTTCTATCACCCATGGATCTGAATCTGTCTCATGTCCTCTACCTTCCTGGTCACCACTGGCATTGGCCTGGATCCTCTGAAAAGCGGAAGGGACAGGATTAAAGGCACATGACTTTTGTGCAGGGAAACATCTGTGAGAGGGGGTGGGGAGGGCGCAGGTAAGGCTGGGAGGGATGGCAGACCACCATGCAAACTTGACCCCAACCCAAGGGGCCAGAGGAGGGAGAGAGAGGGAAGGCTGGGTGGAAGCATCTGGAAAGCTGAGCAATGTAACAAAGGCTTAAGTGTAGGCAAGGCTGTCAGGGAGTCCTCCAGCTGAAGGCATCTGCCCCAGTCCCCTGTCCCCAGGAACAGGTCTGCCTGGCATCCCCGACACACTCAGTCACTGGCTGGGAGGATTCGGTGATCAGTGTGGGCAGAGCTCCTGCAGCGATGGGCTTCAGTTCTCACCGGCTAGGCCCTCAGTTCATTGCCCTGCCTGCCCTTGGGCTCCTACTCCCGCTGCAGGACAAAGCTCAGGAGCCAGGGCACGGCTTTTAGCTATCCTTTAGCCCTTGGCTAAGGTCCCAGTGCTGAGACCTTTGCTAGAGGAGCCTGCGAGCAAAGTGTGGCCCCACGGTTCCCTCTGCTCACAGTGATGCCCTCTCCACAGGGACTCAATTTCCGAGAAGATTCTGGGCCCTCTGGGAGGCCGCCTGGTGCGTTCTGCCTGCCATTTCCACCCCCAGCCCATAGTTAACTGGGGCGGGGGTAGGGGGACACCAGGTGTGCAGGAGCTGGGTGTGGCCAGCAGGCACACAGGCAAGGAGATCCAATGGTCTGCAGACTGTGGGGTTGAGGCAGGGCCCCCCTGACCCTGTGCACCCCTGCGCCACTGACACCAGCAGGCCTCACCTCTCTGGTAAAGGGCTGGCATCTTCTATTCATTTGGCAACTTCGCACCCTGTCCTGCATTTCCTGCATGCTGGTAATCCGGGAACTCAACTGTCCAAAAATTAAAGCTCGAAGCCTTTGACCTCCTCGCCCAGCCCGAAGGCTCAGGCCCCTCCCAAACACACACCACCTGCAGCTGGGCCGGTGCACACCTGCACTGTGAACCACACCTTGGGTTTCTCTTGCCCTCTGCAGGTCCTGCCATGCCACGTCCCTCAATAACTCCTGACGTGTCACATGTGCCAACTCTCTGCAGTCTACTGCATGTCTGTGCTCCGTCACTGCCTTCCTCGAGGACACCATCATTCACTTTCTGCCTTTCTGTTCCTGTTCCCAACTTGCTCCTCTCCCTTCCCTCTCCCAGCACTCTGGCCTCATCTCGTCCTCTCACTACCTCCCACCCCTAGCCCCCACCTCCTCTCTTCACCATCACAAGGGGACCCACAGATCCACGGGCCCCACCCACTTCTCCTCACCCTGGCCTTGAGGCCCCATGCATGGCTCTCAAAACCGGCCCTTCCAAAATCAAGCACAACAAAACGAAAACACTCCTTCCAATAGTGGGGCCATTTAGAGCAAAGCCTTAACAAGTCAACAAGTCCCAGTCCCCAGTCCCAGCTGGCCCACACAAACCCCACTGGACACACAAAGAGGCAGGTGGTTAGACATTAGGATGCCAGTTAGAAATAGAGTAAGAATAGAGTTTGGAGCAACCGTCAGGTGGGTTCAAGTTCCCATGAGTGGCAGACCCAGAACCAGGTGTGGTGACGTGCAGTGCAACATTCTTTCAGGGCCAAGTTAAGAAGAGATCCCAGCGCTGGGTGAGCGCTCTGGCTCTGGTGTGCTGGCCAGAACAGCAGCTGAGTCTCAGCAGGGAGCCGGCTGGAAAGGCAGAATCCAGGCCCCGCTCAGACTTCCGAGTCACGGCAGGCCCCTTCCTAGTCACCATGTGGTTCCGGGGCACACTAACACATCACAGGGCCATCCAGCGAACTCCAGCCCTGCCTCTCCGCCCCAAAATGCAATGTTGCCAGCCAGATTAGAGGCTCCGGAACCCAGATATCTGGGAGTCAGTCCATTGAGAGTGGGCACAGAGAGCTCTCTGTGACACAATAGTGCTGAGTCCACTTTATTTACTGACAGGCTGATTAAACAGCCTGTTCCCTTCATTATTTTTGTCTATTATAAATGTCAAGTCAAGGTACTCGTTTTCCAGGGATATTTTCAAAGGAAGACACTCTGAGGGGGACCCCAAGGCACACGCTGTGGCCACCGTGTTATCTGGCTCCATACACGGGACCCCGCACTGCAGGTCCTAGACTTGGTGAGCAGCGGCAAGTACATGTGAGGCCACAGACTCCTAGCTCCACCCACCCAGCGAGACGCTGCCCAGTGCCCCAAGCCACCCTTAGCCTAACAGGCTGCCTCTGGGCTGTCACCCAGCCACCAGCATTCTTTGTAGTGGGATGAACACGAGTCCCCGGAAACACCGAGTCTGGGATCCACGAGCACTCTCCTTCCTCCAGACCCAGGGACAGGAGGAGAGGGGCCCTTAGTAAGAAACCACAGGGACCTGGACTCGGCTTCTTGGTCACAGAGGGGCAGGGAAACAGGAAGGAGCGGGGCAGCGTCAGGTTATCTTATGCTGAAATGAGGGAACCGGTCCCAGATGCGCTCCCCACCAGCTACCGGCACAGCCCGTGTGCTGGCAGAGTGGCCAGGGGAAAGAGCTTCGGGGAAGGAAGCACTTCTGTCTGAAGGCAGTGTCAGCCCACAGTTCCTCAAGACTTCCCCTTTCACTGGGTGCGCCTGCCCAGCACACGCAGATGAATATCTGAAACCACTACACGTCCTGCATTTCGGGGCTGTTCTGGATCAATACCAAATGAGAAGGTAGGTTTCTTCATTCTGCTCAGAATAAAAATGTGTTTGCAACACAAAAAGCCTTGAGATCTGCTTTTATTTAAAACTATTCCCACTACGTTGTCAGTTACCTATGAGTTTGTTTTTGTTTTGTTAGTTTGTTACTTTTTAGTTGTATATCCCTCATCCCTCATACAACTGAAATCATACAGGTTCTGTCCTTTTCTGTGTTATTTCACTTGGCATGTTCAACAGAATGGTGACAATGGGGGGGTGACATGGGTGAAGGGGGTCAGATACCTGGTAACAGGCGGAAACTGGACTTTTGGTGGTGCGTGCACAACAGAGCACACAGCTGTCAAATTAGAATGTTATATACCTGATAGACGTAAGGTTATGAACATGCTACTTCAATACGAATAAATAACATTTTTTAAAAGTACAGTTATTTCTAAAGTTTTCAGTTTGCTACCACCGTTTCCTGCTCAAACATAGTAGTCCAAAATAGCCATCCATAATTCTTAGCATCTGCTCTACACAGAGGACCGTATTTTGACATTCTAGGAAAAATAAACAAAGAAAAGAAAGAAAGGAGGAGGGGAGATTAAAATAAACAGTCTCTGAGAGTAATTTCCTCTCTAAAAGATTAATAATATATGAACTTCAAGAATATTTACATTGGCAGATTCTTCTGCTGGTTAATTGATAGTCTATGTATTTTCAGTAGAGGGCAGTTGGCAAAGGCAGGTGAAAACAATTAGCAAGGCACTCATTATAGATCAATTCACTGTAAAGGTTAATAGCTCTTTGTTTTGAGTAAGATCTCTGCTAACCCTTCTGTGGTCTATGATGTTCCTTTGCACAGTGCTTGGTTCAGAGGATAGTTCAATTAAAAAAGTATTAAATAAATTAATAAATGAATGTTCATGTTTGTGTGAAAATCTCTCGAATGCCTACCAGAATATTCAAATTTTATACATCCTGACTTGCACAGCTACGGTAGGGTCTAGACACTTGGTTGTACTGATCATTTTAATTAAGGAATAAATGATGATTCTTCACCAAAGAAGTCAGACAGAACCATTTCTTAAACTACAAATCAATAAACTACCTAGTAGAAAAGAAAGAGCAAAAGATAGGAACAGGCAATACACAAAAAAGACAATGCAGGTGAGCAATGAACTATGAAAAGATGCTCCCCTAACTATCCATCAAAGCAGTGTGGCCGGCTGTCGGCGGGGCAGCAATCTGCTGAAACTGCGCCCTGGACCAGGGCCCGGGCATGGGGTCCGGCTCTCGGGGTCTAAGTGCCCGTCCCACCACATGCCAGTGTGCACCCAGAACAAGATTCCCAACTCCTCTGGGAACACACAGGGGGAATAATGTTTACACCTGGCTCCTCAGCTTTCGTGAGCGCTGAAAGATTTCACGCACGCAAAGCATTCAGATCCGAGCCTGGCAGAAAGTCGCCCTTGATGAATCGGTCTCCTGCTGGCACGGGCGTCAAGGACTGTGTCGGTGTGCGAATCAGTGCAGCCTCTTTGGAAGGTAAATACCTTAGCTTCCATTAAAATTAAAGGCATGCTGATCCTGCGGTCCTCCAGCTGTTTCCAAGTAGTTCCCAGAGAAACACATACACAAGTGTTGGTTTCGTTCTCGGGCTCACTGCGGCATTACATGGGGCAAAAACAGACGGAAACAAGGGCGCAGGGGAACAGCTAATTATAGTATAACTACTCAAATGCTGCATAGCACTTAAAAATAATGAGGACAGGTTTCCAGGTACTGTCATGGAATAATCTTTAAGATACATGGTTGACTGAAAATAGCAAGTGTCAGTACAATGACATCATGTCATCGTGAATATTTATGATGTGATGTTTGATATAAATGTATGTACGTATCATTTATGTAAAAAGCTGCATACAAAATTTTATTTTATACCTATGTAGTCCTCAACTTTAAGGGAGGCATTGGTCGTGACACAGAGAACCTGACCTTATTTGTGTTATTTGTTATAACGCATTCTTCTACTGCTCACACAATTCAGACTGAGGGAAGGGGGACTGGGAGTTGCGGTGAACGGGGGCAGTTTCCCTTTGGGACGATGAAATGTTCTGCAGGTGGTTGGTGGCGATGGCTGTCCAGCAGTGTGAATGTACTTCATATCACAAGGGCAGTTGGTTATAGTAGCAAATTGTATGCTATGTCTGTTTTTCCACAATAAAAGCATCCATTTAACTTAAAATCCCTGCATACCATAACATGAAACAACAGCATGACTCTAGAAAACGGAGGGTGAGCCTGTGCCGGGCAGCAACGCTGGGCCTTTAAAAGGCCACAGGACCTGGGTGGGCAGAGTTGGCTTGAAAAGGAGAGGCCCAGGAAAACCTGTGTGCCTTGAGAAGGAAAGTGTTAAAGACTGGAAACCAAAAGAGACAGACATTCAGGGGAAAGTCAGGCAGTGCCCAACCTACGGGACTGATATCAATCTGCAGGGAAAGAGAGGATGCATTCCCCTAACTCCTTGTTCCTGCTCTCTCCAATTAAAAGCCCTCGGGAGGGAAGTTCACAAACAGGAGGGACAGGGAGGGCGGCACAGAGGGAAGAAAGGAAAAGGCTCCTGAACGGTGGCTTCTCGTAATGGCTGTTATTTTTGCTGTGCCAGCTCCTCTTTCAAAGAGCTTCCACGCACCTGGAGGGAGCCAGCTTTCCTTTTGAGAATATGCCTTTCAAGTCGATTAGAAACTATTTTCATGAGTTGCGGCTGTTTACTTGCAAACCTGTCATTCAGAGGATGTGCGCCTTCGCAGGCGCCCAGAGGCTCATCAACAGAGCCCTTCTTTTTTGTGGATAATTTCCTGTAGGTTCCTGTGCAGTGTGTCTGGGCAAGCGAGGAAGGCAAGGCGACGAAAAGGCCCTTTATTTCCTCCACAAAGTGAAAACAAAAATGCAAAGAATGGAACGCAGGGGGCTGGAGCCCCATCTTCCTCCTCCAGCTGGAAGGAGGGCCGGTTTGCCTGGGGAAGCCTAACACCAAGGCCACACTCTTGGACAGAGGGAGACGGGGAAGGACGCCCTGCCTTTTGGAAGCTTGGGGAGGCTCACCAAGGCCCTGCACTCAGCTCTTGGAGATTCCCAAATTCTAGAACACCGTTGGAAACATGTCCTAAATGTAATTTTAGATTTGGTGGGATTTTGCTAGTTTGTTTGCCAAAAAATGTTTTAAAAACCATTAGTGGACCACTTTGATCTAGAAGTTACATTGTTTTCTAGAAATTAGGAAATTGAATGTAAACATATTCTCTACCCTGAGAATTAATCTACATTCTTGTGAACCTTCAGGAAAAAAAAGTTAATCCATTCAAGCCAACTTAAGGCAAGGCTAGATAACAAACCAACTGGGGGTGCTCATGTTTGAGGTTGGGGAGGTGGGGGTGGGGGGTGTCTAGCTGAAGGACCTGCAAGGCTTTCAATAAGTTTTTAAGGACAAAATCGAAAATCGTGGTCAGGATATTAACAAATATAGGCTGATTTGTAACTGGCCAAACAACACTGCCCGAAGATTATTGATTTTGTTAAATCTAGGTTTCTTCCTCCATACAATAAAAAGGTTGACTTGGACATCCAGTAATACCTTTTCCCCCTCTTCAGCCTATGGCTGTTTTACATGGAGGAAGGTCCCAAGAGCTATTTCCCAGGATTCGCCAAAGCCCATCCTCGCTTTCCAGAGCCAGGGAAGACACAAAGGGCAGGGTACTTACTGCCTGAGAGGGTGGACTCAGCATTCAAAATTACCCACTCCCCCCTCGCAAGCCAATACATCATAGATGGAAACTAACGAGATAAAATGTAACAGCACAAAGTTCTGATTAAAAAAAAAAAAAAAATCCATTCCATAAGGTCAGCATATTGAAGATCTGTCTTGGTAGCGGTCCAGATAAGGAAATCACAAGGATCTGGTTACCTTTAAATTGGAATGACATAGTTCAGGCCTGAGTGCCAGGAGGACTTGATATGGCTGCAGTAATAAAATGCAGGGTCCAGGGCAAAGGGTGTGATGGCCCGACTGGACACTCGGCCCTGAATTTGGAATACCATGTTCGGTCCCGGGCACCGCCAGTGAAGAAGAAGATTAACCAGCCAAGCCCGGGGCTCCTCTAGCCCCCACCCCCCATCCCCTCATTATCACCTCAGCGCACCTGCTTCAGCTCCTCCACGCATCCCTGCGCCGTGGTATGGTATGGCCTTGCTTGAACACGTTAGGAGGAGAACCCATCATTTCCTGGGCTATTAGACACTTCTCTCTGACCCTGAAGGGCAATCTCATTCTCTGTAACTCTTCCACTTGTTGCTCCAGGTTCTGACACCCTGGGGACACCCAGGTCAAGGTTAAGCCCCCTTCTACATAAACAGCCCTTCAATTAAGTCAAAAGAATGGACAGTCACCCTCCCCCTCCGAAACCTTTCCAGGTGAAACTGAGCCATTTTTAAATATGAATCCTCAAGATGCTTTTTTTGGCTACCTGCCCCTCCGGGGGTTCAAAGGTTGTCTATGATATAGATGAAAGCCCTATGGTAATTCACTGCTCCTTGCAACGGTCAGAAGCAAACGCGAGTTACAGTCAGGAATGGCTGGTGATGGGGATACATTCACGGTTAGGCGATTTTGTCATTGTGTGGACGTCACAGAGACACTTACACCAACCTCCACGGCATAGCCTGCCCCGCCCCTGGGCTGCACGGGGCAGCCCACGCGCCTCTTACCGCTACGCCACAGACCTGAACAGCCAAGTTCCTCCTGTATTGAGTACTATAGGCAATTGTAATTCAGTGGTAACCATTAGCCTATGTAAACATATCTCAACATAGAAAAGGTACAATAAAAACACGGCCTAAAAGGTAAAAACTGGTGCGCCTGGGCAAGGCACTAACCGTGAGTGGAGCTGGCAGGACGGGCAGGTGCTGGTGGGTCGGTGTGGGGACGGCGAGTGAATGCGAATGCCCAGAGCATTTCCGTCCACCAGGGCAGACTTTACGAACCCCGTACACTTAGGAGACAGTAAATTTATAAAAATACTTTTCTTTCTCTAATACTAAATTAACCTTCACTCACTGGAACTATTTTACTTTGTAAACTTTAAAATTTTTTTTAACTTTTTGATCACGGGTAATAACTCTTAGACCTGACCGCGGCTATGTCGTAACTATGGCTACGACGTCTCACGGGCCGCAAGTTGACCAGTTTACGACAGCTATGACCTGCCTGTGGCTGCGTTACCACAGCTACGCCACCAGGTGATGGGGATTTGTCGGCTTCATTATGATCCTATGGGACCACCTGGAACGGGTGCTCCGTCGGGAAGCGTGCTCACCACCGTAGATCGCAGGACCGTAGCGAGAGGCTCTAGCTGGCTTGGACTCGCTAGTCCTGTGTCCAGCCTGCCCCCTGCGGCCTAGAGATGCCTAACAATGGGAGTGATAACCCCTAAATGTGACTTTTCTGGCACTTCGGCGGCTTTCTGGTTTACACAAAATTCTTAGAACACGCTGTTGATTCACATTAACAACAACAACAACAAAAAAAAAAACATATACTGAGGAACATTGTGGGAATACTATCTCTTCCCAATTCCAGGTCTCAATTCCAAATGAGTTGAAAACCATTGGCTCGTTTAGCCTTTTTTCTTCTGTTTCCAAAATACTTCCACTACCTTGGAAAAAAAATAAATAAATTTAAAAAACTTCCTCTGTGTACTATTAGTCTATATTTGACAAACAGGTATATATTTTTTAAGTGTCGCTGCTGGTATTGCTATATTCATTTATGTGCCTATTTATTCGAGTGCCTACTATGTGTGTGATATCTCATAGCCCGGAGCAAATGGAGCAAAACAAACAAGAAGGTGAGCTCGCCAATACCACGGCTCGGAACAATATCTGTGACTTATAAACACTGAGATTACGGGAGTTTAGAACCACTCTCCATCCCTTGGTTCACAGCCCTGAAAAAGATCAAGAATTCCTGCTGGGGTCTTTTTTAAAAACCCACCTTGTTCAAAGTAAATAAATGTTGCTTGTGTGAGTAATTAATCAGGAATTACATGGGCGGTTTCTTATGAAGCCAATAGCAAGCAGTCTCCTGAGGCACTCAGCAAACTCTCTTTCAGTAAATAATTACTTAAGATTATTTACTAAATTAAGTCATTCCTTTTGTGATATCTCTAAGACTTCAAGTAATTGGTCCTGTTCGCTTTAGTTTGTTTTTTTTTTTATAAAGGAAGAAATAGTGCTACGTAATGAATTAACTGTGCAATTAACTATGCATTTAGCACTTCAGAAACACATTTTTAATGACTAGAGCAGGTACAAATAGCCCTGCATATTTTTTTTAACTTAGGTATAATTTTCCATCCTGTTTAACGCAGCAACAGTGGGAAAGTGTTAGCGCAGCATATTACTATTTTCCATTTCCTGAGAGTCAGCGACACGGACAGCCCATCTCAAGAAGAGCTGGTGGCTACCGCCCCCCACCCCAGGGCTCCAGGGGAGAACGGCTGGGCTCTGAGGCAGGTCCATCTCTGCCCCTTCTCCCTTCAGCAGCCCCTGGAAGGACAGGCTCTCCTGGACCTCCCCTGTGCCTTCCCCGGGTTGGGAGGAAAGAGTAATGGTCTCATCCTAGGGCTTCCTTCCTTTCTCTAAGCCCCAGCACTTCCCTGTTATTATGAGGAAGAGAGAGAGAATAAAGAGTCAAATCTGGGCTAACTGATGCTTTTTATTAACTATGTTGTGTGGTATTCTTCATTTTTAGGAGTAAAATGTGAGTCAGTGGCTTTTAAGAGCAAAAAAGAACTGAAAGAACTGAATTCCCCTCATGGAACATCTGTCCCTTGCAAGAGCATAGTCTATCACTTCATGTTTGTTTGTTTTTCTCCTAGCAAGGGAACAGGGCGTGAGCATCTACCAGGAGCCAGGTCCCAGGCTTTGGGGTCTTTCACACGTGTTATGTCACACAAGCCTCACGATAGCCCTGTGACATCGGTGCTGACTGCGCACAGCCTCCAAAATCACATGAGCCAATTCCTACAACAAATATCTCTTGATCGACAGAATGCTTTTCCTATGGGTTCGGTTTTTCTGGAGAACCCTGACTAACATGCGTCCCGTGTGCTGCACGCTCTGCTTCGTATGCAGGCACAATCCCCACACTCAGGGAGCTCAGTGGTTTTCAGGTGACACCAGCATTTCCTCATCTCACTCTCCTACAAAGTGAGAAGGAGACAGCCGTGGGCTGAGATGACCACGGTAGGGCTTTGAACCCACGTTAAAGATGTAACCACATTAAAGACAACAGGAAGCTACTGGTACATTTTAGGAGGGAAAACGTATGACTAGTTTTGCATTGTTCGAAGATCACCTGGGCTATATTAAAAATAAATAAAGCAGCCCTGGCTGGTGTGGCTCAGTGCACGGAGTGCCAGCCTGCATACCGAAAGGTCACTGGTTCAACTCCCAGTCAGGGCACATGCCTGGGTTGAGGACCAGGCCCCCAGCTAGAGGTGTGGGAGAGGCAACCAATCAATGTATCTCTCACACATCGATGTTTTTCTCCCTCTCTTTCTCCCTCCTTTCCCCTCTCTCTACAAATAAATAAGTAAAATCTTTTGAAAAATACATAAATATTAAAGTAACTGGAGTGGAGGGTGGCGAGAGTGGCCGCTGGAGGCTCGTGTAGTAGGTTACCACAATTACGTGGGAAAGGGGGTGGCTTCTGGGCCTATAGCAGTGGCAAGAGAGAGATGTGGGTTAATTGTATACAACTTGGTGAGTGAGGAGAGAAGGGGAGGGAGGACCCCAGGATGACTTCCTAGTACCGGGATGGGGCAGTGAAGCCTGTCCTGAGCCATGGGAGAGGAAGGGGTAGAGATGGTGACCTTCCGATGTTTCCCCGCTCCCTGCCAAATAAAGTATAATCACTTCCCCCTGGGCCCGGAGGCTTTCCCTAGGATGGCCTCTGACTACACAGATGGAGCTGTGCTGCTGTTCTCTGTTTATTCGGCTCTCCATCCAAGGTCATGTGTGTGACCTTCATAAGTGGTTTGACCTTCTCCTTCTCCTCCCCTGCTGCATCTCTGACCCCTAGAGGGGATGACGAAGGGACTGCCTGTGTTGGACAGAAGGGCATGCCTCAGTGCTCATAGGGAGATGTGCGCCTCCTCACACTGGTTTCCCCCAGGCTTCAAGGTCTGTGGCTGTGACACCAACGGACAAATGAATGTGAACTTGATGGGGAGCTGGGGGGGGGGGCGGTTCACACTGTCACCCTCAAGAGGGAAGCATTTCAGCTGCCAGCCAACCATTTCAGACAAATGGAACTGGAGTCCATTTTGAAGGAACTTTGTGAAAGAAAATTCTATTTGCTTCTTTAATTGTACAAGTTACTTACTGACAACGTATTGATGATATTTAAACAAGCATTTATCTCATACTGTAGCCAGCGCTGGAGGGGAAATGGAACTTGTAGAGAAATATTGGGTTGGCCAAAAAGTTGGCCACTTTTTATGGAAAAAGTCCGTTACATTTTTTCCATAAAAATAAAAACAGATTTTTTTCATTTTCACCAATAACTGTTGACTTGGGTATTTTGAATATGTCAGCTACCTCCCACTATTGGCCTCTAGTGGGTAGAGGCCAGGGGGGCTGCTAAACATCTTCCAGTGCATAAGACAGCCCCACAGCAAAGAGTTATTGGCCAAAATGTCAACAGCACCAAGAAACTTCACAAACCACTTTTGACACGTTCGATCAGTCATAGCACCTTCTCTGTATACTGCACAAATCTTTTTTTGTGCTTCAGTTTTTACCTTTCTTGAAATAATAAAGCATAATATGCTGAAGATGTGGCATGCCTTCTTCCATCTTCAATATTAAAATGGCTGCACAAAAGTTCACCAATTTTTGATAAGTTTTTTTTTAATGTATGCTGATATGACAGCTGTCATGATAAAATCTAACAAAATTGTTCCTGAGTGAAGTTAAAGACAATTAAGCACTACTAGAGCCATTGGACGGGGGAAAAGTAATGGACTTTTTGGCCAACCTAGTCGACACAAACAGAGGTCCCAGTGTGCATGAAGGAGAGCTCCTTGGGACAGAACACTGGTGCAGGAAGGCGGAACAAATGGCAAAAGACTCATTCGACGAGATTTGTTAAGCATCTACTACGGGCTAAGCACTCACTGTTCTGTATGTCGAATAAACAGTGACCACTGAGACAAAAATAATGCTCTCATGGAACTTACACTCTAGAGGAAAGAGATAGATTTTCAAAAGCATAATCAATAAATAGACTTATTATAGTAAATTATATACATGGGAAGTGTTGTGTGGAAAAGAGAACAAATAGGGGAGACTGGGAGCAATGAGGAGGGGACTGTGTGTAATTTATATAAGGCCACCAGGGCAGGCATCATGGAGAAAGTGTCATTTGAGCCAGTCTTGAAGATAAGGGAGTGAGACCCGTGGATCTCTTGGGGAAGTCGTTCAGGCAGCAGGGGAAGCGGGCAGTGTCAAGGCCGCAACAGGAGCTTGCTGCCACCTTTGAGAGACAGGAGGGAGGCCAGCTGGGCTGGGGCAGAGTGAGCAGAGCACCAGAGCAGTAGGAGATGAAGTTAGTGTCCCAGGACACAGGAGACTGGATTGAGAAGTGCCTTGGAACGGCCCCATGGGGGCAGGGGGGTGGGGGTTGGCTGCAGAGGAGTGAGTCATCTTTGTGGCCGCTGTGAAGAGACTACAGGGTACAGGGCAGGGACAGGAGCAGAAAGGCAGGGCAGGGGCCATTGCAGGCAGGAAGCCAGTGGCTGGGCCCAGGGGCAGAGGTGTGTTCTGGATAGATTCTGAAGATACAGGCAATGGGATTTACGGAGGGATTGGATCTGGAGGACGAGAGGAAGAGAGCAATCAAGGTTTTTGTTCTGAGCTACTGGGAAGAAGGAATTGCCACCTACGGAGCAGGGAAAAATTGAGGATAGAACGTGTCTAGGGAATAGAATATAAGGAGTTCAGCTTTGAGATTGTTAAATGTGTGATGTTCATTAAAACGCTGTGTGGTCAGTTACGTGCACAGGTATCCCTAAATCTGGAGGTCAAGGGGAAAAGTCAAAGCTGTAAGCATAAATTGGGGACCTGTGCTCTGTAATACCAATAAACACCACCCCTCTTTCTCTTACCGCCAGCACCCCACCCCACCCCACTGTTGGTGATTTCTGCACCAGGCCCTGTGCTCGCCTCACTCTCATTTACTTCCCACAGCGACCCACGAAGCAGCCGTGTCATCCCCGTTTTGCAGATGAGAAATCTTAGGCCGAGAGGACTTGCCTGTCTTGCCCGAGCTTTCACAGCTGGAAAGAACTTCATTCTGCAAGCAGTGAGGAGCCATTTCAAACATGGGAATAACTTGGTCAGATGTTCATTTTTGGACAAACCGCTCCAAGGACAGACAGCACGGAAGTCAGATGGGGATGGTGGGAGACCAGTGGGTGGGTTCCCTCAACAACCCAAGAGTCCAAGGAGGATGTGGGGTGGAACTCAGGCCGAGGCTGCAAAGATGGGAAGGAGGGAACAGAGTCTGGCAACCCACTGAATTGGGGGGCCAAGGGAGAAATCCTGCATGTCTATGGCCTTCTGGCTGGGGGGAGTGGGTGCAGGGTGGCACCCCTAGCTGAGATGGAGAACACGGAGGCTGGCACCAAAGGGCACGTGAGGAGGCAGCGGCGTGATGCTGGGAGAGGCTGGGACCAATCCAATCTCAGTCTTTCCTGTGAGGTTCAGGAGCCTAACTCTGTTCTGCAGACGAGGGAGCTATTAAGATTTGAGCCAGATAAATGTAGTTACACGGAAAAATCGCACCCTATAGTCTTCTAAGCATCGTGAGGGCAGGACCCAGGTTTTCTCTGTGCAGCGCACTGCACAACCATCTACTGGCACCAGCTACTTAACACAACCAGCAACACGCTCGCTCCCACCCCCTTTCTGGCATTCACTGGGCACATTTGCAGAAGATTTTTTTTTTTTTTCAATGCAAGAATGTTGTGCAATGGGGTTGAATAAGCTGAATAAATCCACTCAGTATTTCCATAGAATTTTTTTTTTAAATCCAACTTATAATGAGTGATGGCCCACTTACTTCCCCACAACTTGCTCCTCCCCAGCGCACCTATTGTCTGCACGGATTGGGATAATGGGTAATTGTGTTCCAACACGCATTGTGCTAAAATGCTCCTCTTTGCTCAGCTTCAATCATTATCAAAACCCAGATTTTAATCTAACTTCATGATCATTAAGCAGCCAAACCAGCTGCAGCAGCGAATGCGGGTGAAAGGAAACGGCTTAGGGGAAGAGCCACATTTCTCTAAGAAACAAAAGAACCATCTCCAATCAACTGACCCAGCATGAGAGAGGGAAGAGGGAGCTCCCGGAGCTGGCGAAAATAAAATTGCCTGCTAGGCCCTCCTCTCATTAGTTTTTCTTTCACACTTCACATTAGCTCAGTGAAAGGAAGATGAATTAAGAGTTAAATGCACCAAAATAACTTAGGCAATCTTTAAATAAGACTCAAATGGGTTTTATGTTCCCACTCAAAACCCTCTGCCTGTTTCATCCGCCCTGCTTCCCCCTTCACTCTGGGCCTCCTCTTCCTTGCTTCCACTCTCTCCCGGATTCTGCCACGTCCTCTGCTTGCACAGGTGTTCCTCTTTAATGATTTTTGTCCTCTCTTTGAAACTCTTCCCACCCTTCAGCCCTGGGCAGCCTGAAGGACCCTCTTTGTGCCCTTTCTCTTGCCAGCTCCCTCTACTTGCCCTCAGCCCTTCCCCTCTACCCTCTTCTCCCCATCATGCCCCTTCCGTGCCCACATCTTCTGGTATCTCAGAAGCCAGCAGAAGCCAAATTTCTAGTGACAGAAAGCCCAAAGTTGTCTAATGAAGGCAGATGACATAAACGAGGCAATTGCTTCAATTCATAATGAAAACGAGCCAATGAAGCAGCCGACCTGGACGAATCTGTGGCTTGGAGATGTGAGGAGGAGCTCTGTGGAAGACAGTCATCCTTCCCCTACTGTGCGGGGTATGCCCCAGAAGCGTATCGACTAGTGGATCGATTCTCAAATTCTAGATGGATGGAGCAGAGACAAAGGGCTGCCCCACGGTCCCTCCTCAGGGAGGAACACTGAGCAGCCCCCTGTTTGCAAATACCTTGCCCAGATTGTTTCTCTCTCTCCTTTCCCACTTTTGTTTCCAGCTACAGGGAACTTCTAAATAGAAAATCAATACATACTTTAATTACTGGCCCTCAATTCATCAGGGCCTCAACTGTAATTACTCTGTCTAAGCCCGGAGCCGCAGGAGCCAATCCACGGAGCCGGCCCAGCAGTGGGGAATGTGTGAGATGAGCGGCCGGAGACGATGACTCAGAGCAGCGTCTGAGACCACCTGCCCCCTCCCTTCCTGCCACCCCCTTCCCGGGCCCCTTTCCCCAGTCCGCAGAGAGGAAGGCATTCCCAAAAGGGACCCGGGGCAGAGCTGGTCCCCAAAGCTGAAGCCCTCCTGGTTATTGCTCCCCTTACCCTCTATGACCAGGGCTCACTCATTTTGGGGACCTAAAAGTACAGATCTCCAGAGAGCCCCCAGGACTCCTCTCAGGGACTGAGTTGGTCTCACAGGATGATGCTGGGATGTCACACAAAATGCTCTCTTGGGATCCCCTTCAACCAGCAAGGGCTGATGGGATTGTCTCCCCCCAGAAAATGGGAAATCACCTTCGGGATGGCTCAGAATGAAGAACTTCTTTGGGATGTGTGAATTCATAACCTCTGTATATACCCCTGAGGAAGTTGACTCTTCCTTCGTGCTACTGGGGCTTCGAGGCCAAGGATGGTGGCAGAATGCGCTCGTTGCCCTGCCAGGCACCTGAGCAGGCTGTGCTTCTGGTGAGAGAGCTGGGCTGCAACTGCCCCACTTCCTGCACCTGTGCCAGCCAGAGCTGCAAGGCTGAGCGCCCAGCTATCCGCTCAGCTGATCCATTTCAAGTTGCAGGGAGCCAGGCCCATGAAGAAAGACTCTTTTGCCCCTCAGCCCACACCACCCAGACACTGGCTAATGCTAATGGAACAATTCTCCATTTAGAAACTGCCTGTAAGCCTCTCTTTGTCCTTCTGCCTCCCACACATCGGCATCCCCACCTGAGCCCTCGGCTCTTCCTCTCTTGAAGCTCACGCTCACCCCCAGCTGCCACGACCCTTCCGTCAGAGGTGTGTGTGTTCTCACAGCACCCCATTCCCAGTTTCCCACCCAAGCTTCACACCCAGAGGACTTCAGCTTCGAGTTCCTGCCGGATGGCCCAGTCATCATTAATCTTAAACTAGAGATGTCTAACAGCAAAACCATTCTCCTCCCCACGCCCCCCAGCCTCAAGCATGTGGTAGCCTTCCTTTCCATCCTGTAGCCTTCACGCTTGTGAGCGGCACCCAGGCTCCAGTCTTGTACATGGCCACGGACAATCCCTCCTACAGGCCCTGCCTTCCCAAGAGCCCTGCGCATGCAGCTCTCCCTCTCTTCCCACTCTGTCTGTGCTGAGCCCGGGAGCTCATGAGCGCCTCTGTTTGGAACCCCCACCCTTCCCCTGTGCCAGCAGGTCTCAGTGCAAGCTGCACAACAGAATCACCCAGGGAGCTTTGGTTAAACATCAATGATGAGACCAATGACTAAGAGCAATTAAACCAGAGTAACCAAACACGCAGCCCAGACACCAGTCACTTGAAGGCCACTCAGGTGATTCCAATGCACAGCCAGGGTGGAGGAGCCAGGCTGCTTGCTGCATGTGCCCACCCTCTGTTTGCCCCTCCTCATCCCTCGGCTTACACCCTTCCTTGGCCTCCACTGTCCCCTCCAGTGAGAGACATGTTCCCCATCCTTCCAGGCCCAGTGTCACCTCCTCTACAGAGCCTTTCCGGATCCCTCCCCAGAACAATAGCAGTTCCACATCATTCATGCTATACACCCTGCTCTTCCTTGTGCTGTGGTCTGTGGGCTTGTCATCAGCCCTTTACCTAATTGTTACCTTCTCAGAGCACGTGACTTGGAGCCTGAAAGGCTAAGTTTGCATTCTGACACCTTATGAATAAAACTTTGGCTACAAAGCATTGGATGGGTTATTTAAAATATCACTTTCTTGTTCCACACAATGGGACTCCTGATTCCTGTCTATTTCATGGGAGTGCAAAAAACAGTGATTATTAGTTTAACAATTGTTGTCCTTCTTGTGGCTTAACCGCAGCTTGGACCAATTAACTATTTAATAAGTGGTTGTTGAGTAAAGAAATAAACATACATAGATTTTTATCACAGACATTTTGACTTCTCTTGAAAATAATTCCAAAGTAGGAAACCAGTTCACTAACTCGAGCACCTTAGGTCAGGAGTCCAGTGGCTCCTGTGGCTTAGCCAAGCACAGAGACATCCGCTTTCCTAACTACCCTTGTCACAGGCCCTTGCTGTGACATTTAAACCATGTCCTTTTTGACAGGTGTCAAAGCCAAGAGCATGGATGTCATAGTTGCACTATCCTGATGCAGGCTGGCCTCACGGGTGAATACATGCATGCACACACCCCCACCCTACACCCTGCACCCACAGCACGCACAGAGCTCATAAATGGTGCTGTCCTCTCATGGCTGCCTGCGGAAAGCCAGCTTCCCCAGCAAACGTTCCTGGAGCCAGCATTCCAGGGATGAGGCCTGGGCCTAGGGACCCCAGTCTACACGCATGGCAGAGGCTTGTGTTCATCAAGTACCAAAGGTCCCTACTGTCAGCAGGTAGCAGCCTGTCCCCTTCTGGGGCAGCCACCTAAGGAGTTAGTAAAACATATTTTGCAAGAGAAGGGCATGAATTGGCAGGGAATACTGATGCAAAAAAAGGGGAGAAAGCTTGAGGAGGCTGAAATCATGAGTCAAACTATCTCGAGCAGGTCAAGGGGCATCTGCCGAGCAGCTCGCAGTGCTCTGCCCCTGCAGGTCCTCAGCCACCCCCAGACACGGCCCGGGCTGGCCTGCGGTCCCCAGCCTCGGAGCTCATTTAAATGCTCATTTATGTTTCTGGATGAATACTCTCTGCAAGCAACTAGATTAGAAGAGTCCTTTAGTCTGATTCACAGAACTTGTGCTCCAAGGAGCATTAAGTAATTAGAAAGCATTATACTACTCATCCCATAAAACCTGGGAGAGGAAGGCAGGCAGCAGGGACTGTCACTGACTCCCCCACCCCTGGCCCCACCACCTGGAAGCAGAGGAACTGGAGGCCCAGGTGGGGAATGAGTTAGGCAAAAGTGAGGTGCCGAGCAGGCAGACCCCTGTGTGATTGTATGTGAAGATACAGTCTTTTTTAAAATATATATATATATTATTTATTTTTAGATAGAGGGGAAGGGAAGGAGAAAGAGAGGGACAGAAACATCAATGTTTGATTGCCTGTCGCACACCCCACACGGGGGAACCTGGCCTGCAACCCAGGCACGTGCCCTAACTGGGAATTGAACCCATGACTCTGTGGTTTGTAGGTTGGCACTCAATCCACTGAACCACACCAGCCGGGGATGAAGATACAGTCCTTACAGGAGTAATTAGGGTTAAATGAGGCTGTGAGCATGGAGCCCAACCTGATGGGATTCATGTCCTTATAAGAGAAAGAGTGATCAGAGCTCCCTCTCTCCCCACCATGTGCAGACACAGCAGGAATGTAGCCACCCCTTAGCCAGGAAGGGAGTTCCTCACTGGGAACGGAATCAGCCAGCACCTGGATCTTGAACTTGCAGACTCCAAAACTGTGAGACATAAATTCCTGTTGTTTAAGTCCCACCTCCATCTGTGGTCTTTTGCTATGGCAACCTGAGTTGACTAGTATGCTTCCCTGTCCCCAGTCTTCTTTTTACACCTCCCCCACTCCCCCCACCGAAGACACGCTATTGACTTGAGAGGGGAAGGGAAGAAGACAGAGAGGGAGAGAAACATCATGTGAGAGAAACATCTATCAGTTGCCTCATGCCCCGACCGGGGACTGAACCTGCAACCAGAAATTGAACCCTTGACCTTTAGGTTTATAGGACAATGCCCAACCAACTAAGCCACACTGGCTAGGGCCCCATCCACAATTTATTCAGTCCTTCAGCCTCCATGAGGATGCCTCTCCCAAGCCTGGCCCTGTGCTCAGGCTGAGAGGTTGACAGGGAGTTTACAAATAAATAAAGAAAGTAGATGTATAAACAGGCTGGCCGCTTTGTTAACTACTTTAAAAGGCATAATGAGATAAGTGGCCAAATAGAGGTATTTTTCCACAGGAACATCCATCGGAACAGGAAGTAATGGATTTTCATTTCAATAACGCATCCAGAGGCATCGGAATTTGAGCCTAGGCTGCCTCATTTCGGGAGGTTTTCCACCTGGTGGGGGACGGAGGACCCCGCCTCCATCTGGGGGAAAGCTGAGACTCCTGTTTCGCTCTCATAGAGGTTATAGAACATTATGTAGCATGGGCACTGGTTTAAATAGCCTCACTGGTGCTCTGAGGATCCCTGCTCAGGAGCCAGGCCAAGCCCCTCCTTTCCCATGGACACTTTCTGAGACGATGGGCCACGCTGAGCAGGACCCAGCAATCGGCTAGTCTACCCTTCTCATTTTACAGATTGGGGACACTGAAGCTCAGTGAGGTCATGAGACCTGGACTTTGCATTGACTTCTCAGATGCATTGTCTTCATTGCTCAGCCATGTTCTGAACCCCTTGCTTGCCCCCAAGTCTGGCCTCTGCTCACCTTTCAGGGCTCAACTCAAATGTCACCTTGTCAGGTAGGCCACTCTCCCTAAAGCAGCCCCCTCCACCTCCCCACACATTCCACTACCTCCTAGCTTTCCTAGCACTTTGTGGTACCTAAAATCATCTTACTTATTTGTTCACACATTCATTATCTGTCTCCTTGAGTTAGAGTGTAAGCTCTTTGAGAGCAGACCAGTTTGTGTGTACCCAGCCTGGCACATAGTGAGTGTCAGGGAATAATGTGCACGCATGGAACTGTGCTCTTGGCAGACAACCGAACACACACAGGCTGCGCTGCCCACCCACTCCACCCCCCCACTCAGGTCTCTGAGCCACCCGCACACTGCCTGGCTGCCTCTCCCTTGGCTCCCACTTGGAGGGGCAATTTAGCTGTCGTCCTATTTCTAAATGTACCTTGGCCTCTCCTTCATTCCACTCTTGCCTTCCCTCAGCTCCTGACATCCTTTCCCTCCTCCTCTCAGGTCTCTCACTCACGATGGGCTTCCTCTCACTTCAGTACAACCCTAAATCTCTCTCTTATTTTCAGGAACAAGCTTCGTCTTTTCTCCTTAGCTCCACACCCTCACACATAAGCAGGGGGCAGAGCGATGCTTCCCAAAGGGTGACACCCCTCCACTGACCTCCAGTCCCCACTCCATCTCCCAGGAGCCACCCCAAGAGCCACCCCAGTCCCACGTGCCTTTCCCCTCGTGCTCTGTGCTCACAGGACCAGACAGCAGTGGGCCTATACCAGCATTGACTTTGAAAGTCGGCCATGAGCGCAGGGCTGCTACTCCCTGGCTTTCAGAGGAAGGGACGGGGTCCCAGGACTGAGAGCCCCTCAGTCCCACCAGGTGTTCTCTCTCACCTGTCTGAGGGATGAGTTGCTTCTCCTCCTCTGTCATTCCTGGTTTCCATCCCTGTGGTAGGCTGCCACCCACAGCATAGAGAGTTTCATTTTCTTGATGTGTGTTTCCTGGTCATTCCCCCCTCCTCTTTTTCCTTACCCAGTTTGAATTGTGAATAATTCATATGTTTCCATGATTCTGCCAAGCTTCCTCCCCTCATGCATCAAATCCCTAGGACACAGTTTATTTTCTTACCCTCTACTGGCCTGAGTTGCTGGCAGAGACAGGGTTTATTTCTATAGGTCGTGAATGGAGGCCAATACTTATGTCTGTGTGTAAGACCATTATCATTTTTCCCACCCTGGTCTTCTAAAATGCTCTATTTTTCTAGTATATGTCAAAAGGTGTATACTATTACATGGTTGGATAGATAGATAAATAATGAATAGTCACATAAATAGATGCACAAACAGAATTATTTCCCTGCAGAGCGTACTCAGCCATCTTGCTTACTTATTTAAAGTTTCTGGGAAGAGGTTCCTCATATGCAGTGGATGCCTGAACACCCAACTTGTAGCCCCCCTCTCTAAAAAGCAGTCCTCATAAGGACCCTCATGAAAGCTCAGCTCCTGTGTATAGTGCACCTGGGTGTCATCTCATTGCCCCTGTCTCCAAATATCTGTTGAGGACCTACTCTACATCAGGGACTCAGGAGAGCCTGGGAAGACAAAGTGAGCCCAACACCCTATCCCTGATAACCCACCAACTACTGGGAAGCTGGATATTAATTAAGCTATCCTATGTATATTTTATTAGTTTATGTACTAATAAATGTGATATGTTTATAGGACACTTGATATTTTTATTCTTAATATCAACTAAATTTGATGAAATTAATATTAAAGATATAAACTATAAATATATATATTCCTCAGATTAAAAGTAAAGAAATTATGACCAGGAAGTCAGGAAAACAGTTATCTCTGGTGGAGGGATGGGCTTGTGATCAGAAAGAAATGTACAAGGGTAGCCTTGGAGTCTATTGCTTACCCTTGACGGTGTGACAGGCCACTTGAATGATTGTTATTGATTAAATTTGATGCTTAGGTTTTATGTATGCATCTATGTGTATGTTACATTTCACACTTAAATAATCAGGAGAAGTGTACAAGGCTCCATGAGAGCTTATAATGGGCACCTGGCCTGGTCTGGGGATCCAGGGAGGGCTTCCTGGAGGAAGAATCATATGAACTGAGATTTGTAGATGAAGATGAGTTAAACAGAGGAAGGAAGGTGTGGGAGGTGGGATGGACAGGTGGGGAGAAAGCAAAAAGGGACAAGAATACCACAGAACGGAGCCCCAGAAGTCTGAGGGCTGTGAAATGGAGTCCAGTGTGGCTGGAGCCCAGAGTGAGGAGGAGCAAATCTAGAGGGAGGGGCAGGAGGTTGACCACACAGAGTCTTGTTAAGGATTTTTATTTATATCCCAAGATCAATGGGAAGTACTTGAAGGTCTTAAGCAGGGGAGTGACACGATCAGATATGCATATCGATGAGAACTCTGACTAAAGTGTAAGAATAGATTAGAAGAGGGAGCACTATTTGGGCTTCTGCCTGAATTAGTGTGTTCCCAATAGGTATTCTTACTGATCTCAAAGAAATGCTTTTTTGCTTCTCAAAAACAATAATTATAATAATCACCAAGATTAGAAGAAAGCAAGAGAAGATATGGAGAGGCTAGTGAGGGTCTCATTTTAATTGTAGAAGAGAAAGGTAATGAAAATTTGAGTAATGAGTTAGCAGGTTAGAGATGGATAGAAATGGACATATGTAAGAGATAATGAGGAAGTAAAGTCAACCAAATTTGGCATGGGTTTGCTGCGTGTTTCCATGGAATGTATGTTCCGTGAGCTCAGAGGATGTTCAGCACCTAGGACAGCTCCTAGAGCACCGGTGTCTCTCACCCGAGGACTCTTCAGTACCTTTGCTTCTGCATCCCAGCATGTATCACGGAAATGGAGGCAAAGTAATGGGAAACAGTGTCTAAGGTGTCAAGAACATAAAAAAAAATGCAATGAAGACCAAAAAAAGGTTCAAGTGTTCAGGAACCATGCTAAGGATTCTAGTACTTCTTTCACAGACTGGGCAAGTACATGAAGCAGAAAATAGATTATCTAAATGACAGTAAATACGATGAAAGATGAACATATAAAGTTACCAGTGCTGCTGAGTATGCTAAAACACCAATCTTTGACAACATCTCAAAGATTAACCAGACAAGGAATAAATGACCGAACAAACACCAGCCAATGGCCCTTTAGTCCAACAGGTGAGAGGGGAATCTGTCTACTCTACATTACATAGAACAGGGCTATACAAGGTCAAGAAATAAAAGGCAACAATGTAACTGGTGGAATCTTTGGAGTTGTAGGATGAATCTAGGTTGTTGCTAGTTAATATTTTTTTAAGTTTAAATTTTTGATTTGAGAGGTTCTCTAAGGCTTTGCCTAAACCTCAACATGATAGTAAAATTATACTCCGAATATCCCTCCCCATCTCCTAAAGTACACGTAGTCAAATAAGAGTTAAAGGGGGCTGTTCCTATAGTTTGAACAAGAAAGGCCATTCTCCCCTCCCTGACTGTGGTCAGAGAAAGTCCATCTACAAGGCAGAAAATGCTCTGTGGCTAAGCCAACTCCCTTTTTCTTGATGGCAGGTCAACAGATGTGTAGGTAGGATTTGCATGTGAGGGGTAAACTTTTAAAGCCTTAAGTCAAATTGGTGATATAAAACACAGGAGGAAAACACAGGAGGAAAAGCAGAAAATAAATGTGATCACAAATCACAACAAAGGCTGGGTGTTTTTTAAATATTCATAATTTTCCAAAATAATTTATAGGATGGCAAAATATGAAATCCTTCAAAGTGATGGCTGTTCTTCAGTGAACTTATCTGATAGACAAATAACCCTTATTGCAGGCAAATCAACAGAGAGGGGAAGAGGGCACACCTGGGGAGATGAGCTTGGACAAGCCCCAATATGGTCTGTATAGAGTGATAGCCTGGTAAAAACAAGGGCAGGAAGGGGCCACAAACCCATTCCAGACTGAAATGGAGGTCCTCTTCACTGGAATACTCATGGCTAATTCCAGGGAAAGGGCCCAAGCTGTGATAATGGACCTCCTTAAGGAATGACAAGGGAACTCTGATGATGGCTTGACCTTATTGTCTCCTAAACAGCCTATGTGGGGTTTAAAAACTGGTGGTTCTTTTCCAGGGAGTCATGTATCGTCCAGAAATTGGAGATCCTTGAGATCTCTGTTAAAAATTCTAAATCTCTCCATAGTCACTTTCAAGGACAATTTCCACCACAGCGGTAACAATCAACCAGGTTCACTTGCTTGATCACAACCAGGACTGAACCAAACCCCAGATCTGTGTTTCTACCAAGGTGAAGGGCTCTGCAATCATGAGCAGAGGTGAGACACTAACGAAGCACTCAGAGGTCAGAGGTCACTGAGGTCAGTGGTCACCCAGCTGCAGCCGCCAGCAAAAGGAGCACTGTGTTGGTGGCCAGAGACGTGGTCTTGGCCTAATCACTGCTTTGTTACAAGGTTTCCCTTCTCTGGCTGCAGTCCACTTATCTATAAAAAGAGAGTTGGATTAGATGTTTTGTAGGATTTCTTCAAATTCTGGGGAACAGATATGACAAAAGGCCTGAGGTGCCGAGACTGGCATTTTAAAATAATCCAACACGAGTGCGGCAGAGTGAAGAGTGGAGAGAGATAAAGCAAAGGTCAAAGAGATAGGTAGTCTTTTGTTGATCAGGATAAGACATTTGAATTTTATTTTAAGTGTGAAGGAAATCGTTGAGGAATTTTAAGACAGGGGACAACATAATCTGACTTAAATTTTCAATAAATCATGTTAGTTTTAGGTACAAACCAGCTCCAGAGGAAGAATGGAATCAGGAACAATAGTTGGGGTTTTTTCAGTGGCCCAGGTGAGAGCTAGAAGTGTTAGGAGGAGAAGGATTAGAAATATTCATTGCGGGGAGAGTCAACAGTACTCGCTCATGTATTGAATGTGGAATGGTGAGTGAAGAAAAAGATGACTTCTATTGTTGTTTTCTGTTGTTTTTTTTTTAACTTGAGCAACTATGTAGGTATAGTACTTTTGACCAAAAAGAGAAAGACTAGAAGAGGATTAATTTTAGCAGATCAACTGTAGGAATCAAGAATTTTCTTTGGACAGAATAACATTGGAGGACTTTATTAAGTATCAATATAGTAATACTAGGTAGAGTGTTGGGTTCTCTAAGGTGAGCTCCAGAAAGATGTTGGTGCTAAAGGCATGGATTTGATAACCAGCAGGTGTCCAAGTGTCACTTGGTCACCTAAAGTAACAGGGAGGCTACAGAAAAGAAAGAGGCTCCTGGCTAATTCTAGAGCCCTCTGCCTCTTAGAGATTGAGCCCAGAGAGAAACCAGAAAGGGAATGACCTTTGGCATAGAAGATCTAAGAAATGCATGTCTCCAGTGCCAAGAGAAGAGAGTGGTTTAAACAAAGGAAAAATTGCCCAATGATGCTGAGAGTTCAAGGATGAAAGTAACAGAGAAATGGCCATGAAATTTGGTGCCACTATGTTCATGTGCCCTTGACTCATCACTGCAGAGTGGGGAGGATGGAAACCTGATTGGGTGAAGAGAAAATGGAAGTGGCAATTGGGAACAGTGATGCTTCCAGATGAGAGATGAGAAATAGGGTGCAAACTGGGAGGGTGGGAGAATCAGGAGAGCTTTCATGGTTTTTAAGGTAGGGCATGTTGCAGCACATGTGTATGCTTCCGGGAAAATCAAGTAGCGAGGGAGGAATTGAAGATTCACGAGAGGAGTGGTGACCACCGAGGAACAAAGTCCTCAGGAAGCGTGAGGTGATGAGGTTCAGAATATAAGGTCCTTTGCAGAGATCAGGGGAATGGGGGCGTGGCACTCATGAACAAGGAGGGAAGACCAAGAGGACAGGCACAGTGGCAGCAGCAGGTGTCGAGTCAGCGGCGGAAAGATGAGGGAGGGCCTGTCTGTAAAATGCCAGGTAAGGTCGTCAGCTGAAAAAAACATTTTTGAAAGGAAAGGTAGGCAGTCTTTGGAGAAAGGAGATATAAAATTATGGTCTTGAAAAGTGGAAGAGTCAGCATAGAAGGAAGGCGGCGTGGAAGTGCCCGGCTGTTTCCCGTATCTACTTGAGGTTTACAGCACTGTGAGGCACGGCAGCCCGCACAACCACTGAATTTCTGCCAGCAATGTGTGGTGTTGAGATGACAGTGTGGCTGGCAGCTGGGTTTAGCCAGGCTGGGGTTTTTCCAGGTGAGTACAGGACGAGAAGTTTAGAGAGGTTTTGGCAAAGGATTAATGGAGAAGACAGAGGATAAAGTGATGCCTGGTAAAGTAAGGCAATGGGCAGGGGAAAGAGGAGGATCAGAGACAGAAGTAATTGCTGGAGTGGGAGCTGGAGAGCAGAAGAAAATGGCATGGCCAGAGTTGGGACCATTAACGGCTCCAATCAAGGTCAAGGATATGGCCAGGGAGTGGGTGAGCCCCTGATACTGTCATACAAGTGTGAGAGACCCAGCCCCTGCTTCCCTGACCTGTGTATCCCCTGTCCTTACAGATGATGGGAGAGGTGGTTTCCTCAGAGGCATGCTCTAAGGGACCCTGCAAAGCCCCATTGCCATGGATACCCCCAGAGGCCTGGAACTGGCTCCTGACATTCTTCTGTAAAAGCTTTCTTCGTTCTTTCCTCTGCCTTCCACGACTGCCACCACCTAACCTATTGGTCCACTATCAATCATTTACATGTAGGTGTGATTTAGTGGCTCAGACAGAACCTTTCCAGGAAGACAGCAGTGGTCTGCAATCAGATTTTGATAAGCTATAGGGCATGACTCTTAAGGAAGAATTCGAATAGGGGAGTTGTAAAGGGGAAGGAAACCTTTGTTGAGCACCTACTATGTGCTCGCACTGTTCCAAGAGCTTTGCATATGTGACACCACTGTTTCCTCTGACTATATACAACAGGAGGGCTCAGAGAGAAGTGTCTGTCATTTGCCCAAGCCCCACTGCTCAGGAGCGATGAGGTTGGGGTCAGAGGTCAGAACTGCAGAACCTGGGAAGGTGTGGGGTGGGAGAAGCATTTGAACAGAGAAGTTGCACGGCATGAGGCACCCCTAGGCAAGCCTCACCATTCTAGTCTTCCAGCACGTCTGCTACCTAGGATTGCGTGTCGCTGTCTTCTTACTTTCCTTCTGAGATTGTTCCTTGAGGAGTTTTTTTCTCCCTTCCGGTTTTTCTAAATGATAATTTAAATTTTTATTAGGTGCTCAGCTGCAGGATAAATACCCCATTTGAATTGCAGACACACCAATCAATAGGAAAGCACTTTCCCTGCTGGGCTGGGGGCCCAGTAGGGCAGCATCCCTGCAGCATCCTCCCTCCAGGAGAGAGGGAGTCCAAGGAACAGAGCAGCCGATCTTCCTCCCTGGAGCCATGGCCATGGTTAAAGCCAACAGAATGTGCCTTTGAGGATTCTGGTCCCAGCACTTCTCTTGCTTTTGTTCTCTATTCCTCATTTGCACTGGACAGACTGGCCTTTAACCTCTGTGTGGCCAAGCAGAGCAGTGTCCTTGCCATGGGATGCAGCACAGGTGGCTGAGAACGGGCCTCATGTCCCCCAATATTCTGTCAGAAATGAGGGACATAGAGGGCCACAGGCCCACCCCACCCCCACCTCCAGGTCCTCGCCATCATTCTCTGGCTTGGAGAGCTTGCAGTAAAAGATACGGTTAATATAAAAAGAAAATACTCCAAAAGCAAATAAAATGTGGTTAAACTGTGCCTTTAATTTTCTGATAAAAGAGACAGCAGGCTTGCACCCTACAGCATTGCTTAAGGTCTCATACCTAAAGCACCAGGATGCTGCTAATTCTCCCCATTGGCACCCTGAGAGGAAGGCCCAAATTCCAATCTCCTTCCTCAACCCGGTCTCCTGCCATTCTAACCACCCACCACCATGACCCCATGACTGGGCGCCCAACTACACTACATCACTCTTCTCAGTTGCCTTCCCACATACTTCTTCCGACTCTGAGCCTTTGCACATGCTGTTCCTTCTCTAGTTAAACAGTATGAACTGCCCTGCCTATCCGGTGTCATATTACAAAGTTGTGCACCTGAAACTTATGTGCTGTTATTAAGCAATGTTACTCCAATCAATTTAATTTTTAAGTGATAATACAATAAGCAAAACAACACAAATCTTTCATCTAAAGAAATAAAGGGCTAACTGTTTAAAAAGCAGGAGCCAGGTCTCCTCCCAGGTTTCTCACTGCGGAGAGCTGGGGGCATCAGGTGGGATCCCCAGGGCCCTCTGTCAAATGTGGTCACCAGAGCCCCCCAGGCTCCCACCTCTAAAGCCCAGAAGCAACGGACAGGTGCATACGCAGAAAAAGCCCCAATCGCACAGAAGAGGTGCCATAGGGGCCTGGGAGGGGACCCTGGTGGGGTGGGAGGGAGGATGCTGCCCGCCGGGGAAGTACTCCAGACCCTCTCTGGTGGCTCTATTCCCTGTCCCTCCCAGTCTCAAGGACGGCAGCCTGAGCTTTCCATTCTCCCTGAGTTAAGCTGATAAAATACAAATGGAAAAGGGGGTGGGGTGGGAGGAGGGCATGGCACAGTCTTACTTTGCATTTTAATCACTTGTCCTGTGTCTCAGACCATCTGTAATAAGAGAGTGACTGATAGCGGTCTCCTCCCAACCCCACTCAGTACGTGTCGGGGTCCAGATCAACCATGCCCTCTCCTCTCTCTCTCCTCCTGAAGATTCCACTTGGCCCCTTCCTTGGGGGAAGAATGGTTGGGGAATGTCAAGTCCTTGGCATGATCTGCTGAGCTCTGGAAGATGAGATTCAGAAACGTATCCCTAGCGACCCAAGGACACACTCCCTAGGGACCTGTGCCCAGGTGGGCAGCATGGCTGCCCTGGTCTTTCCAGGGAGCCAGTTACAGGGATGTAGACAGGTCCATCCCAGGGGCATCTCCAGGGAGATAAGAGCCATCTTATTCAGTCCTTCAACTGCACTGTGACTCTGAGGCCTTTGCAGGACTGAGGATCCTGGGTATGGAGAGGAAAAGAGGGCCAGGTTCAAGTGCACTGCATGTCTCCCAAAGGCACTTGCTCCTGCAGCCAGTCTCAGGTCACGTGGGGTCTCACCTATTGTGTGGGGAGAATATATGTCAAAGCAGCCACGTGAGCCCTGATCTCCATTCGCCAAGTGCAGCCCTCTGCCGTGGACATCGCCATCAAGGAAGAATCCTACTGACTGAACACCTCTGTGTGTGAGGGGCTGTGATGGGCCCTCCTGTAGAAAATGACACCTTACCATACCCACACAGCAGCTCCGAGAGGTAGGAACGACTTATCTTACATCATGGTGGGGGGGGCGGGGCGGGAAGCATAGGCTCCAAGAAGTCAAATGACTTTCCCAAGGCCACACAGGCCGTACAGGGCCGACCCAGGATTCACACCCTTGTCAGGCAGGGTTTCACCTAGCACCCCTGCTGGCCCAGCACAGGCAATGGAGGGTGCAAGGCAGGCAGTGGAGACAGCCCAGCTGGGGTGGATCAAGGCCAGCTTTGCAGTCTCAGGCCCCGTCGCATCTCCGGCGATAAAGAGCAGAAACCCGGCAGCTGCACAGGCGGTGGGAGAGCCAGCTTCCCCGAAACCCACGGAACTCTATGAACTGACATCATCCCAATGAACACAATGCAAAAAATGCCAGAGTTCTCATTGGTTTGATTCACAATGATGAGCGAATATCCCTGGGCCTAACATCGTTGATTCCTGCACAAATGCAGCGCTTTTTGCAGCACTTCTGTACCGCTGCTGAATATCCACAATTTTGAGTAGTTAAAAGGTGTTACTTTGCCAGTGTTATGGATTACAAATAATGTCATCTGTCAACTACGAAGTTCTATCAGTCGTATGGCCTCACTACTGGAAGAAAAGTGGACACCGCCAAACTTGGGCCCCTTCATAAAGTGACCTGGTGGTGACATCTGCCCAACATCGTGAACGCACTCGATGGCCTTGAACTGTAAACTTTAAAACGCCCCAAAGAATACATTTTATGTTATGTTTGTTTTACCACAATAAAACAAATGACCTTTTCTGTTTGAATGTGCACAGCAAATGGACCCTAAAAACAAAAACAAAAACAAAAAAGCAAAGGGGAAAAAAGCCAATCTCTCTAAAATTGTTTTATTTAAAGCCAGATTCCTGACTAAAGCTGCTTGATTTTGGCAGTGCTTCCTCCCTTCTCTCTGTTTCCTGGCTGCTTTTAAACAGACCCCCGAGATAAGGGGACCGCATCAGGGTGGGGGCCTCTCCCACCGGCTCCTCGGCTCCTCTGCTCCTCGGCTCCTCGGCCCCGGGCCGCATGGGCACGCGCACGCGGGTGGCTCCCAGATGGAGAACAGCGGGAAGCCCTGAGCTCATCTGCACCTGAAGTCTGGGTACAGATGAAGTCTTCTGCTTTTATAGTGAGTTTCGTCAGCATTCAACTTCATTTCTACCTCTATAAATATTTACAGTTTTGAACGCCAGACTTTACAGCGAGCTTTACGAGTGCCATAACCCCATGGCACAGACTGGGTCACTGAGAGGAGAAAGACCGCTTACAGACTGTGTGGCCTCTGCCCTCACCCACACAACCGTTGGCAGGGCTGTCGTCTGGTATTCAGGGCCACCCCCTCTGGCTGGCAGGGCTCCCTGCTCCAATGCTGCCTCTCCCTGTCCGCAGGCCCCTCACATCCCTGGCTCACAGGCCCCTCACATCCCTGGCTCACAGCTGGCCAGCTGTCGCTCTGAGGAGGTGGAAGGCATGGGGCTGTCAGCTGATTTCCTCTCCACACCTGTCCCTTGGCCAGGGCCCCACTGCTGACCTTGGTATTGACAAGCTCATAGAAGGCAGCAGGGCAGGCGGGCAAAACCTGGTTTATTAATGAATCTATTTTACGTAAATCCACTTAGATAAACAGACCATACACAGATGCAGACGCTCGGTGGCTACAGGTTTACCATACTTCACGAGGCAGGCGGTAACTCCTCTCCTGATGCGCTCGTGGAGATAAATTCAAGGTAATCTATATAAACTCAAGCCTTGGAAATTGCTCACAGTCAAAAAATTCAAACAATTACTCTAGCCCAGCCAGGAGGTGGCTGTTGATGCTCTTCTTATGGAAAACATAATTATAAAGGAAGGGGAAATGCTTCATAAATAAAACACAGAACAGCAGACTCTGGAGGGAGGGAAAGGCAAGAGAACAGGATTCCTAAGGTTCGTGGCCTCCAGCTGCGTGAGGAACGGGCTCAAAAACCTGGTGTCTCCTTAAGGCTCAGATTAATTTCAGCCTAGTGCAATTTCCAGGTAATTAATTGACAAGAGGCATCTTTCAGATATTTTAAATATCAGCCTGCCAGGCTCTTGGTAATAAAGGAGGAGGAGAAAAATAGCCAACATATGCTCCTAAAACCAAGGTGATATAAAACAAGGGCCAGCCCAGCCCATTAGCACTTCAGGGGAATATAAAACCCAGGTCAGCCCAGATCACTGCTGGCTGTTTAAAGTGCCAAGGCCCCAGGCTGCACCCAGTCCCCAAGCCACAGGGAATAGCAAGTGCTCCCTGCCAGGCGCTGTCTTAGGCACTTTGTACTTGTGCCCCATTGAATTCACATAAGAACCCCTTAAAGAAGATGTGATGACCTCTACAGACTTTTCTAGGGGTGGGGAGGGTAGTGGACAGGCTTCTGAGGAGGACCCTCAGATTAAGACAGGTGAAGTCATGGCCCAAGGTCACAAAGTCAGGACATGATGGGGGCAGGAATTGGAAGCCAAGTGTGTTGGTAATAAACCCTCAGGTCTTGCTGCAGGTGTGGCCCAGGATGGGACAGGGTATGGCTAAGACAGAAGCAGCAGAGAGGAGGGAAAGAGCCTGGGCTCCGTGCAAACAGACTGGGTTCAAAACCAGTCCCCGCACCTGCTAGCTGTGTGTCGTCGGGCAAGCTACTTAGCCTCTGAATTCAGGAGCTTTGTTTCCCTCATCTGTGCCTTCTGTCCCCTGTCATCTTCAAAGGAAAAAGCTGTGACCATGGTCTCCCTTTCTCATTTCCTGCAGAAGGTTTTCCTTGCCAACCTTCCTCCTGAGATGCTGTGGGAACTGAACAACAGAAGGGATGCACAACACCTAGCACGGTACCTTCCACGCAGCAACAGATGGGAGTTACTTGTTCCCGTTACTGTGGGAACCCAGAGCCAGGCCATAGTGCCCCACCTGGCACAGTGCCTGGCACGCGGTGAACGCCCCATCAGTAACAGTTATTGCTACTGTCATTGTTTTCCAACAACAGAAACCAGCGTGGGAGCTTCTGTACTTAAGTTGAGCAGAAGCAGCAGCATGTTAGATAGTTGGATTGGGCCCTGCTGGGCTCTCCAGGACCTCATGTGTGATCCTGTTGGAGAGGCACCTGGGTTTTTCGCATACAAGATTGGCATTAATCCAAGGTTTGAAATTCCACCAATGGTGCTTGGTTGGGGGGAGGGTCACAATGGAGCCATCACTAATCGCCAGATGAAGATGGAAGCAATAGAAGAAAGAGTGAAGATGCAGGCTGCAGACCTGATTTTGAATTTCTGCTCTGTCACCTGTTAGCTGGGAAAAGTTGAACAAGCCAGTGAAATCACTATGCCTCGGTGTCCTCATCTGCAAAATGGGTGTAGGTCATCGTGTTTTAGCCACTAAATGATATGAGTTATTTAAAGTGCTTCTTAATAGTAATAACAACAAAATGTATTAAGGGCATTCTTCGTGCCAAGCCCTTGACCAGAGCTCGAAGCAGACACTCAGGCAGTGTTGGCTAGTGCTATCATCACCCAATAGGGTGATCCGAGCTTTCAGGACCCAGGACTGTGAGCTCTTAGGTGGCCTAGGATCAGAGACCAAATTCCAGCCCAGACATGTTGCCTAAGCTGTTGTCAAATGTTAGCCATTCTGGGTTAGTACCGTCCTGGGATCCATGAGGCTTGTCCCTCTCTCTTTCCTTCCTACCATGTAGGAGAACTCATCTAGATAAAAAGTACCATGAATTCCTCCAGGGTTTTGGTACTGACCTTTTACTGAGTCATCTGCAGCCAGAACGCAATTACAGATGCCATTACAGGAGCCAACGGGGCCGGGGGTGGTGAGCTGGGCAGTGCCTATACTAAGGACAGAAGTCTCTAGGCCGAGAAACCTTCAGAAAACTGTGATGAGTCTTCTGCTCATGTGTCATGGACCCCAGAACTCCTTCTCTTGTTGTGGAGTCTCACCTTGTAAGGCATATGCCAGGAAGCACCCAGAAATGTGCCATCAAAGGGGAGGGCTGGCCTCTCTCTGTCTCCCGACACCTCTCTGGGGTAAGATTGGGGCTCAAGTATAGGATTCCAGTCTACCTGAACCGTGTCTGTCGCATATACAACAATGAGGGCCGGGAGCCAGGGTACAAGAGCCAGATCCCACTCAGTCAGCTGCAGGGAGTGTACCAACCGCACTGGTCCTCCTTGAGCTGCCCTGAGGAGGCCCCCTGCCTGGCCTTCACAGGCAAAGGCAAGAACTTCATACCCAGGGAGAGCCAAAACCAGAGAGTGTCTCTTTCCCTCCTGGTTGGAAGGCATAGCAGAGGGCATTGTCCACAATTAAGGGAGGAAAAGAGGAAGCAACACAAAGGTCCATCAGTGGATGAGTGGATAAACAAAATGTGGCAAAGACAATGGAATGTTACTGGACCTTAAAAGGAAAGGAAATTCTGGCATGGGCTGCAACCTGGATGAACTTTGAAAACCTGCTAAGTGACGTAAGTCAGGCACAAAGGCACAATTCTGGTCTAATTTCAGTTACACGAGGTACCTCGAGGAGGCAGATTCATGGAGACCGACAGTAGAGTGGTGGTTGCCGGGGGCTGAGGGAGGGGAAATGGAGCCTTGTTGTTTAATGCGAAGCTAGAAACCTTCCGGGGATGGACAGCGGTGAGAGTTGCACAACAATGCGAATGTACTTAGTGTCGCTGAACTGTACGCTTAAAAATGGCTAAAATGGTCAATGTTATGTGTACTTCATCACCAGACAACAAAGGAGGGAAAGAGAAGGGGGCAAGCCTGTTTAGGTTTCCTTTCACAACTGACATATTGGTTACCTGCTGTGTTCTGAAGTATCAGTCCAATTCTAGTCCAAAGTCATGTTCCAAGGTCAAGATGCGGCGATTCTTACAGACAGTTGGAAACAGCTTTTAAACACCTCAATTCCATTTTCTCCTTCCCACTGAGTTTGCTCTTAAGATGAAACTCCAGTTAAACAGGGATCTCATCTGATCTTTATTAATACAGCCCGTCGTCAAAACTAGGCCATGATGTCTCTGCACTTCTCCCAAATCATGTACTGGAATGGACTTTGTGAAGATTGTTCAGATTTTGCATTTCTGCACGAACTTCTGCCTAGACACGAGGGAATCCTCACTGTGGCTGTCTTCTAACTTGCCATGACCCGGTGGCTTAGCAACCCACGCTCCACTCAGGGGCGCCAGCTGGGAGAGCTGACTCAGGAAGGAGCCTCCCATAAATGAGGTCACTTATTCTGAACAAGGAGTTCATTCCCTGAGGCAGGCGATCCCAGAAAGGGCCAGCGCCTGGAAGAAGATGCTTAGGAAAGGCTTTGAGGGAATCGAGGCAGAGGACATGTTTATCTTCCAAGCAAGGAAACAACCTCTGATCAACTTGGTCAAATTCGGAGGGCGACTGGAGATTCTGATTCACTGGCTGATCTGCCAGAAACTCTGAGTTTTTGAGTTGAGGACCTCACACTTGAATTGTGCACAAAAGACCCCGTCTCTATCTAACATGCTCTGAACATAGAGCATCTACAGAGAGAGGGTGAGAGAGGTGTCAGGACTGGTTATGTAGGGGTGTGTGTGTCTTTTCATTAAAGTCATCAAAGCCTTCTGCTAACTTTATTGCTTCTTCATGATAAACTAGGAGAGAAAATCCCTGCCCTACAAGCTTGGAAGGAAGAAGGATGAACGCAGACATTTCTAAGGGAGCTGTGAGGGTGTGTTGGGACACGTGAGACTCTGCGAAGTGTCTTCTGGTTCTCAAGCCACTTTTCAATAAGGAGAAACAGCCATCTTAGCCACAACCTTTGTGGGCGGAGCTGAAGTTCACAGCGTAAGCACTATCACAGCAAACTCCCCTCTCTGTCCCCCTAGTAACCTCACATGGGTACTCTTTCATCCTGGAGCTCAGGTGGGATGACCCATCATGCCCAGCCACCTGAATGGCACATTCCGAGTTTTTAATAGAGATTTTAACATCATGTCCATGTACTTCACCACCAAATAACTCAGGTCAGCTCAGAGGTAGGGCCCTGCACAGGCTTCTGTGGTTCCTATTTGGACTTGATTGTGTGTGTCTCTCTCTTTCTCTTACACTTACACTTACACACACACACACACACACACACACCCCTGAAATGACCACTTGACTTTCCAACACCATGACCATAAACTTGGACCAAAAACGCACCCCTCCCCCACCCTGTCTGCCACCCACCTGGTAAGAGTAACCTCAGAACTCTGAACTGTTTTCTTAAAAGTCTAGGGTCTGCATGACACACCTATGAAGCAACACCTTAAACAAAATGTAGCAGTGGAAGCTATGGTGATAGGAGTCAGCAAGTGGTGGGGGAGGGGGAAGGAATGATTGATTGCAAAGAAGTGCAAGGGAACTTTTGTATTCCCTGTTTGAGGTAGAGATTAAGTGGGTGAACACAAGCATCAACACCTCCTAATCTGAATACTTAAGATCAATACATTTATACGCAAACTACACCTGGATTTTTTTTTCAGTAACAGCAGTGCTCTCCAGGTGAAAGAGGGCAACCCACAGCTGCAACGGATAGGGCAGGGCGCCGACTTTCTCCTTCCTCCACCCTTCCCCACATCTGCTGTGTCCCCAGATCTCAGAGGCAACCAGCAGTCTCCCCTGCCCTGTGAGCAAGGGCTGGGTGAGAACACAGTGGCCACCTGGGAGGGCGAGGGCTGCCAGGGACGCAGGGGGTTGTATGCGAGGAGGGTGTGCACCCATCTCCCACTCCCCCCTTGAGTTTCTTTAGGTGCTCAGAGCCCAGCTGTCTTCTGCCCCTCAGTCATCCTCCTGTACTCTGAGCTGCAGGGGACCCCATGGAGCAGCTCCCAGAGAAGCTCAGAGGAGGAAAGAGTCATTTAACACCTAGAGTCAAGATACCCATGGCAATGGGCCCCAGAAGGGTGCCTTCAGCTGGGATTCCTGGGACACAGTGAGTGTGGCCATCAGGTGTGTGGCTTCCGTTCAGCCTAGAGACCACCAGCCTGGGCTTCCCTCTTCAAAGACAGCCCAGAGAGCTCTGCACCTGGCTCCCAGCCACCTTCCTGGCTGAGAAGCTGAGGCCAGCAACACTTTGAGGCTCTTGGCTGATTCTCATGCTTGACCAGAGGAACATCACTGCTCCACACTGAGTTCACTGAAAGCCTCTGGGCGAGAGCCTGCCTGCTGAGGAGCAATCTGTCTGTGGTCTCCCACAAGAGCATCTCTGCACCTCTCAGGTGATGATGCAGGTGGAGACCCAACGTTCTATTGCCACTTTCACTACCTCTGGCCTAGCACTTCCAACACCTCTGTCAACCCAATTATTAAATAGGCCCAGTGATAATGCTGAGCACTTCTTTCAGAGAGAATTTAAAGGCATGGATGAGATAATGACCATTAAGTATGGTGACTTCAGGAATAAATGGTGGTTTGGGATAGGGTCCACTACAAGGACATGAATTTTTTTTAAGCCTTCAGGGCCATGTCATGCAGAAATCCATCTATTCTCTTGTTCAAACTCAGAGATGCTAAGGGTGGGAGGACTTGGGAGAGTGGGGATATGAATGAGTCAGTGTTGGTTTCCAACCCTCTGCTTCCTCCCTTTCAATCTTTCTTCCCCACCCCTAAAACCTCTGACTGTGCTCCACTCCTCACTGCATTCTGGGATGCTGAGGTTTCTGGATCTCCAACGGCTAGCACAGTTAACACAAAGCAAAATGAACAACAGTGGTGCCATGCCACTCAGGACTCTCTCTCTCACCCAGAAGGCTCCCAACCCAAAGCCAGAGGCAGAGATTATTTTGTTCGGCTTGGAAGAAGGGCCCAGGGTGCTGAGTTTAAAGCAAGAGGGTCTCCATCCTAGAGCTTATTGGGGTTTGGAAAGAGTGAACCTGCCCCCTCACTCTCTCCTCTTACAGAAAGTGACCAGATCCTTAAATAGCCCCCTGGGGGGGGGGGGGTGCTGGTTACATGCAGACTCAGATGATCAAAGGAAGTCCCCAGCATCACTTGTTGAATGGTCCCACCCAAGCAGATGTGGGTAAAACTGAAGGGGTGGGAGGCAAGCAGATAGTGTCTCCAAGGCAAACGCAAGGCAGAGGCGAAGAATTGATTGAATGTGTTTCAGAGAGTCAGGAAGTGGAGGAGACAGAGCAGTGCCTTTCGAAAAGAAGTAGCAATGAGATTTAAAGTAATGAGGAGCCCATTCGTGGAGCTTCTCTGTGCTGAAGGACATAAGACTACTTGGAGCCTTCCTGAGTCAGAGGTTGCCTTCTGCCTCTCCTCTCCCTTCTTCTGAGCTGTCTTTCACTGGCAGAAAACAGGGCAGAACAGCTGTTGTCCTCAACCATACGTAGCAAAGGATGACAGCAGAGTGGAGGGCACTTCCTTCCTCCTTTCGAATGAAGTCTAATACACATCAGCCAGCCTCTGCACAGCTCAAGCCACTCTCCTACCCCAGTGGGTCAGGGGTCCTCAGCCCCCCAAACCACCACATCCTGATGCTCACCTGTCGCACCTGTCTACTTGCCATGGATCCACACCAGGAGAGGAAGCAAAAGGTCAGATTGGTCTCTTCCCACAGCAAGAGCCTAGAGAATCCTGGGGAAAACTGACATTATAAAAACCACCTCTTCCAACCTCTCTCAGAAGAGCATAACTTTTAAGTCTGCCTCCTCTGCCACCCACCCCCCGGACTTCCTTTACAACACTTTTCCACCATGAATAGCTTGTCGGGAAAGAGTTAAAGATGCATGACTAATGCCCCAAACCCTCCCTCTTATCTACATAGAAAAAGATCAGCCCTGCCGAAAGAGAGACGCAGAAACCAATAGCCAATTTAGCTCAGACCTCACCTGTCTTATGCAACAGCATAAGAAACGCGCACACACGCACCCGGCTAAGGCCGGAGTCCACCTCCCCCTTGAATTCGGTGGACATAGTTCTCTGCCCTTTTCCCCTACGCAGAGTCCGGCTGCGCTAGCAGCCAAGAGATAGATGGAACCTTAGTGGCAAACGCCTTGCAGGAACATACGCAGACCTACGGGGACCGAAATGCATCTTGTAGCTCTCCGTGGTGCTGAAATCACGCTAGCGCGGAAACCCGAGGAGCAAGTGCGCTGGACTCACCAGGGCTGCGGGTGGTCGGCGGGGGAGCGCGAAGGCGGTTCCTGCCTGTGCCGGCTGGATGCGCTCACCTAGAAAGCCCACCTCTCTTTCCCTTCTCTTCCCTGTCTCCTTTTCTGGGAGGAAGAGAGAAGGCTTCGGGAAAGAAACGCAACCCAAGCTGGCAGGGCTGGAGTGGAAGGAGGACGAGGAGGCAACCAAAATAAGATCAAAAAGTCAGGCGCCTTCGCTCCGCTCGTAGTAATTCCTCGGGTCCGGAGGGACCCTTCGGCTCCCGCTTGGTGTCTGCGCCTTCCTCCGTCTCTGCGTGCGGAGCCAGTCGGTTCCTGCCTCTGACGTGAAGGAGACGAGGAAGCCTGGGACTGCTTTGCTGTCTCTCTCTCTCCCTCTCTCTCTCTCTCTCTCTCTCTCTCTCTCTCACGCGCTCTCTCTTTTCCCCCTCTTGCTGAAATTTCAGCAGCATGTTTTTTTAAGCCTCTGTTTTTTCCATCCCCCTACAAGCAGCCCCCTAGTGGACAGAAAAGGAACGCCTCCCGAGTCCTCCTAAACAGTCCAGATTCAGCCGCTCCTGGTACCCACAAACTCTTGGGGGCTGTTTCCACACAGAGAATCCCCTATAGCCAGAGTCTTCTTGTGGGGGATGTTTCCCCGTACGTTCAGGTCCTACCTCAACAGACAGGCACCTTCCAAAGCATCAGGGTGTGCAGGCAGGCAAGGCATGTCTATACCCAGGACAACCCAGGAAGGGAGTGCTTAAGAAGTCAGGGAATGTGGGGAACCGAGGAGAGGGTACCCAGCCAGCACCTGGTTGAATACCCTATAATGTTTTTTTTTAACTGGTAACAAAAAATATCTGGAAGCCACAGTCTGAGAGTGTCAGAGGTGGAGAGGGAAGTGACTTCGTTGAGCATCCATGGAGAACAGCGGCAGAGAAGTGCCATCAGGGGTCACTGCTCACAGGCTCCTGGGAGATGTCTCACACTCAGCATTATCTGTACAGTCTCATGGCCTTTTGGGAAGAACGCTTGTACTCACATCTACGAAGTTGCATTCTACTTTTAGGCTGCCACTTGATGTCTTGCTTCTTTATGGCTCAACGGCGCTATTTGTAAAATGTGGATAATGCTGCCCCCTCCCTACTGAATGGGAATGCTGAGAGGGCTGGGGCTGACAGAGAGACACAGAACCGCAGGGGTGGCAGGGAGTTGAAAAGTGACCACATCCAAAGAGTTTTTTCATGTTTGCTTCACCCCTAGCAAATCCCAATAGCTAGCATTTTTATGGAGTATTTATCAGGGGTCAGATGCTATCTAAGCCTCATACAATAACCTTGTAATGCAGATGCTAATATTACTGTCTTATAGACCAAGAAACAGAGGCATAGAGGGGATGAAGCAATTTGCCCGTGGTTGCACAGCTGATAAACAGCAGAGGTGGGGTGGGGCTGATGTTATTAACCACTACTTACAGTAAGTATGTACCTTAGAAGAGATGGTGTCCAGAAGATAGAACCTCAGCTACTTTTTATATTCATAATAAAGTGTCTAGATTGTTATAATAAATTTATATACGGCTGGGTTTTTTCACAATAAATTATTTATGACTCTGGGTGCCACGCTGGACGTTGCTATTACTGATGAGAAAACTAATTCTCTTGGTGACTTGGGTAGTTTCCCACACACCACAGTGGCTGTAAAGCTCAGGAAGTTGGGAACTCTCGGCTCTAACGTCGGTGGGGAAGGCACACCTCTCCACTGCTACGCCCAGAGCAGATTGTTGCCTCGCGCCCAGTGCAGTGCTAGGATGGAGCCGGCGACTAGATGAGCTGAGTTGTTGCAAAATGCACTCAGTAAGCTGCTGACACTTTTCTTCAGAGTTTCCAAATCATGAATGCCTTACCTAATACAGCTTACCTTTTTAAACTTTCTTTGGATCAAAAGTGAATCGAGCAGGACAAAGATGGAGGGGGCAGGGAGATGGCTAACAACTCCTAGTGTCTATCCTCAGGGAGTTTCTAGTTCCGCAAAGGTGGTGGAGGGGCAAAAAGGATGTTCAGCTTTGGGGGTGCAGGCTGAGACATGGGCAAATGCAATGGAATTATCAAACACACAGACAAGAGAGCCCACATGGTCTGTGAGGACCAGGGGTGACTTCTGACAAGAGTGGCATCTGAGCAGAGGCCACAAAGAGTGAGGGACACTGTTAAGCAGATGGCACAGCATGTACAGAACTGGAGGTGACTAAGGTCTACAGGTGAAACTTGGAAGGCATACATGACCCTTCTATTGATAAATGGGGAAACTGAGGCTCCAGAAGGTTAGGAGGCTTGATCGAGGTCACCCACTGACTAAGTACAGAACCCAGACTGGATGCTCAGCTGTGTGACTCCAGAGTCCTCCTCCCTGTGATGCACCACGTGCCCTCTCTCTCATCCCCGGGAAGCATGCCCGCAATTTCATGGGGGTTTTCCATAAAATGCTCACAGTAACTGGCCTCTGAGGTGGCAACTACAAGGAAGCTGGAAGTGTGCCCCATGACTATTAGATAAGAGGGGTTCAAGAAAGCACGAGTCAGTACCCCCACCCAATAAAAGGAGAAATCCAGAATGGCAGAACTGTTTCTGGCGGGTGCACCATTACTGCATGTACCAGAAGTAGGAATATTTCAGAAGGACAAAGGCATTAGAGACTCGCACTTGAAAGGGGGGGTGCAAAAAGGGGCTAATAGAGGGGTTCAGGTTAAGGCCTACAGAAGCCCAGAGGAAGGAGGGGTCCTTTCACCTGGGAGAGATTAGGGGAGATGTCACATGGGAAGTCTTTGTGTGGCTCTTCATGTGGACCCCAAAGAATGGGGGTTCAGGAGACAGACCCCAGCCTGACCCTGCTGTGCTCCATGGCACCCAGGTGTTTCATAGACAGAAAGCAGGGGATTTGGGTTGTCCTGAAGAAGAGTGGGCATAGGGAGAAGAGATGAAAAGATCGTCGTAGGCAGAAGGATGTCAAATTTTGGGAATTGGACAGATTTGGGAGAGGTGGAGGGGAAGAGAGGTTGATGGGAGAATTTGGTTCTGGACATGACGAGTTTGGGGAGGGTGTGAGTATATATCATAATAGCGATTATCAGGCAGTGGGTGGACTACGCCTGTGGAGCTCAGCTCAGAGACCTTGGCTTGGTGACATCAATCTGGAACCATTTGTGTGGATGTGGTGGTTGCTGGATGGAGACCATCCATGGGAGAGACATCTAAGACTGAGAGTAGAATCCCAGCTGTATCTCCTTGCTCCCTGGATCATGTTGTTTTCAGTCCTTGTGGATAAAGTCCTTGGTATATAGTAGATACCCACAAAATACATGTTGATTGGTTTATAATAAGAAGAGTGTTATTTGGTGCTGATATTGGGACTAAGATCAGTTATTGGGTTTCTTAGCCTCTGATCTGCTCTTGCAGATGAAGTCCCTGTGTCACAGTCTGCTCCATGTAAGCTAGCGAGCACTAGCCCCTGGCTTTCCTAAAGTGTATGGGGAAGTTCAAGGTCCTCCTAGGGGGTAGCCTTGGGCTTGGTAGAGGAGCACTTAGAACAGGTTGGTGCTTGGGGCAGGGAGCAGGAACGGGAGTGGGGGGTGAGTAAAGTTGGCACTGTGTGTAAGGAAGAAAGACAACCACCTCCCTCTTGGTCAGTCTGCTGGGGCAGGTGGGAGGCCCAAGTTCTTTCCCAGGGGAGTACAGAGAGAAGGCCCGGGAACAGCAGCCACTGCTGTGTGGGCATAGAAGACCACAGAACACAGAGGGCTCTCAGTGGCCCTGCCCCAGGGCACGCATTGGTTCTGAAGCCAGCCTGGTCCCCTGGCTTCCACCTGGAAAGATGCTGTGTCTGGGACCTGTCACTGCAGGCATCTCGGAGCTCTGCTGCCCTGTTGTGGGGTGCCCCCCTGGGTAAAAATGGCAATCCCGGGGATCATGCCCAATCCTGGCAAATCTGTTCTTCCCACTCCTGCCAGACCCCCAGCATTCCTGGTCTGGAACCTGTTCTCCATACAGGAGCCTTGGCTGCTGCCTGGGCACCGTGGGCTCAGAGGGCTGTGAGTGAGTTCTCCTACTGTTCTGGAGGCTCAGCCTGAGCCTGTGAGGGGAGGAGGGAGTCTGGAACTCCACCCCCACCCTGCCCACTGCCTCCGCTGGGGGACTGGGGCGTACAGGGTGACAGGGCCGCTGCAGCCCACCTACCTGGGTGATGGAATGCCAGCCAGGGAGGGCTGTGGATGGGTCCCTGGCTCACCAGCCTGCCTGCCAGCTGGCAGGCATCATTATCTACACCCTAGCGTGGGCCAGGCTTCCCACACTAAATTAGCAAGAGCCAAGCAGATGTCTTCCTTCAGTGCAGCAAAGGATGAGATGGGAGGGAGTCAGCCTCTCCCCTCCTCTGGGGACAAGGGCAAGGGCAGGACCCATGTAGGTGCCCTTTCTGCTCCAGGACCAAGCATGGTCCGGCAGCCTAGGGCCCAAAGTACCCCCACTCCTCACTCTTCCCCCTTCCCAACCCACCCGCCACCCTCCTCCCCTGCTCCCCGCCCCCGACCCCGCCACCACCCCCGCACCCTGCCACTGCCCTCAGCAGGGATTTCCTTCCTCACAAACTTCTTACTCTCATTTTCTTCTCAGAGCCCTGTACTCACTCCTTCAGTCTTTCAATAGGAAATGGAGGCCTCGTTTGAGGTTTCGTCTTCTTTTGTGTTGTCCATCTTACAGATTTCTGATGCTGGCCCCCACTTTCTTCCCAAGGCCTCCCCCCATGGGAGAGATGAGGCTCCTGCTCCTCCAGCTGCTGTCGCCACTGCTTTGCACCCAGCAGCAGGGTAAAGGCACGAGGGTCCACAGACCGTTCTGGTCCGTCACCGTCCTCTGACCCTCCACACTCTGTTTCTCAGCCTGACTTAGCAGCAGCTCCACCGCCCCTCCTCTGTGGGTGTAGCGTACCCCGCCCTGTCTTTAGCCCCCACCTTCGCTGCAGGCTGGGCACACTGAGTGCCTGCTGGCTCCCAGGCTGGCTGCCTGAGTGTAAGCCCTTGCTCTGGCTCATATGCTGTGTCAGATTGGGCAAGGTAGCCTCCTCTTGGGCTTTCTCATGTACGAACTGGGGAGAGGATTGGACCTTCGTCATGGGGAGGCCATGCAGACATGCAGGTCAGTTCATGGAACGCACTGGAACAGCGCCTGCTGGAACAGCGCCTGCGGCGGTGAGTGCTCCCTCCACACGCTGTCATTCCCAAACATTCTGGAACACACACTTTTTTTTTTTTTTATAAGCTCTCTTGGTCTTGGCCTAGGCCCTCCGTGGCTTTATGAATAAGTGTTATTTCTGGGCTCAGCACCTGCCCCTTGGCTCTGGCTTGGCTGAACATGGATGGGACCCTGTGACACTGACCCAAGAGGCCTCCATCGTCTCCAGGAAACCAGAGCCCAGACCTGTGATGGGACAGACCGGGGTTTAAGTTTCTCCTAAGCCACTTACGACGTGTGGCCTCTGGCTAGTCACTTATCTCTCTACATCCCAATTCCCTCATCAGTGGGGGTGGGGTGGGAGGTGGGGTCAGAGAGCACAGTGACCTCTTCTCCATGGTGTTGTCTCCATCAAACAGAATAATGTTTGGAAGTTTCCAGCACCGTGTCAGAAACACAAGGGAGACTCAAGAGCTGCTGATGGAGCACCTGCCTGCCCAGCCCCATGCCTCCACTTCACACCCCCTCATACCAGCCGACACACCCACCGTTCTGTTGGCTTCATGCCTGGTCCCCCACGGAGCCTACCTCCCCCCAGGAGAGCAGGGCCTCTGGCTGAATTGTACGCCCCAAGCCTAGAACCTGGTTCTTGCAAACCTGCTCGATAAATATTGCCACTTCTGAGCATATTTTATATCCCAGTCATTTCTAGGTCCCTCGTAGCGTGTTTTATTGCTGGCAGTAAGGTTCTGAATCAGGCAGAACAGAATTTAAACCTTCCCTTTCTACCTTAAGAAATGTAGTCTGAGCACCTGATTTTTCATCTGTAAAATAGAGAAAATAATATTTATACGATAGGGTTTCAGTGAAGATTAACGAAGATAATGGCACCTGAAACAGTGATTGACATGCGGGGGAGCTCATTAAATCCTTGGTGAATGAGAAGGGAAGACTAGGAGACAGGCCCTTTCTCTGGTCTACTGCCTCCCACCCTTTCTCTTCCTCCTTCCAGAGGCTGGTACCAGGGACCCCTGCTAATCTGTCAGCCACAGGGTGTCTGTCTTCAGGTCCCACTGGCAACTGCGATCTAAACCAGCCTTGGAAGTTATTACCCTTTTAAAGCAAGGGTCGGCCCCTAGTTTAGCTCGAGTGCCACAAATCACAAATATGGAACAAATTTAGCCAGAGGCACCAGAGTGGCCAAGAGAACATTTTTCCAATTTTCAGGAAGGTGTCGCCAGCCCCCACTGGCACTTTTGGCCTCCTGTCTGGTTTTTCTATGAGGTCTTTCACATTCACGTCCAGCATCTCTCTTCATTGGCTTTCCTATCACTCTTAAATAAAGAGTCATTCTCCATCTCCTCTCTCCTTTTCTGGCTTTTGTCCTCTTCTTTCCTTAAGAAGCAAGACCCTCTTAGGCTATTTATTCCAAACTTCTCCACCTCCTCCCCCCACACCCTCCTCTCTCCAGTGGCCAGAGTGTGATGTGATTCCAAGGCTTAGCTATGGAGGAGGTAGAAGACCCAACATAGGGAGGCTCTCAAGGGACCCTCTCAACTGCCCACCCCCAACACTTCAGCCAGTGAAAGCATTTTCTATGAATAAGTAGAAAAGCTTGCAGGGTTAGAACAGGCACAAAGACAGTGCACTCTCTCTGGGGGGCTCCTGAAGGAGGCCATCGGGTGGCTGGGGCCAGGCCCGCTGATTTCCTGGTCCCCTGTCCCCATCCAGGGGTGAGTGTGCAAGTTCTGGAAGCCACACCCAGGTGCTCACCAAGCACAGCTGCTAATCTTGTTCCAGCCGGCACCCGCCTCTCTCTCAGAGTTGCTTCCCCAGCATCATCTCTGTAGCCTTTTGGGCGTGCATTCCCCCTTCTGAAATTGAGAACAATCATTTCCACTCTGGGCTCTACCCGCCTGAAGTGTGTTCTGAGGGTCAGAGGCGAGGCTGCAGGGGATGGGTCTGGGCATCTGGGGAAGAAGGAGCCTCAGAGTCAGTGTGCAGAGATGTGTCGCTTTTCTCACCGTGAACACGGGGACGAGGGGGTCCAGATTGCATGTTCTGTGCAAATATGAGGGTAGCTCACACTCAGAGAAGCAACCCAGGCCCCATCTGAGATGGAGTTGTAGTGTTTTCTCACTTGGAACAGCACTTCTGGAACGTGTTAACTCAACTGCTGTATGTCAGATTTCCAGTTTTGGGGACTCGCAGGCAAGCTGCCCCTCCTTTCCCAGCATCCCAACTTTTCACGTCCCATCTGACTGAGCCAGGGCTGCATCTCCCAAAAACGTGCCGCTGGGCCTCTGCCACACCTGAAGCCAGGGCCTTGCCTTTGTCAGTGTCTGGGACAGCCCCGAGCCCCTCCAAGGGGCTGGGCCCACCCTGCTGTGAACTTGAATGTGACAGCTGCTTTCAAAAGAAACCTTTTGACTGCAAAGGGTGAGCTAAGCGGCCTGCAATTTCAAAAAATAAAAGGTATTTTAAATGGCACAGGCATTTAGGCTAGAGGAAAAAGTTAAAATGAGACATGTATTAGGAGAATATATAATATAGATAATATGTATTATATATTATATACATGAACACATTATTATGAGCTAGGTATTGTGCTAAGCACTTTACATACTAGATTTCATTTATTTAATTCTTAAGAAGAAAAATGGAGGAAAAGCGTTCCCTAAGTAGCTAAGAGCATCCATTTATCCTGCCTTGGAGAATGAAGATGAATGAAAGGCCTGGTAAGAAAGTAGCTAAAAGGCCCTACACAGAGACCAGCTTCAGTCTGGGCTGCTCGCCAGAGGGATCTAGGGGAAAAGAAATAATGAACTTGTAGAATGTCAGAGCTAAAAAGAGCCTCAGAACCGATCTTTTTCAGCCACTGTTTGTCCCATTTTTTGGATGAGGGTGCCAAGGTCCAAAGCACGGAAGCGACACACCCACCCTGACACAGCTGGTTGAACCCAGTGTCCCCTCCTTAGCCAGAGATCTTTCAGGAAAACCTAACAGAGTGTCCCAGGGCCCCCACTAGACAGATGAAGTCCCTGGTGTCACAAGCAGAAGGGTCATTTGCCCTTGGTATTGCACATATCCCTGTTGGCTGCCTGCAAGCCTGTGCATGGGTTACCATCGAGGCTCAGCACCTGACCAAGGCCCTGGCTGACAACCAGGCTTGCCAATCTGGCCCTCAGAATGACACGCTCGTCCTGGTGTCCACACATACCCACTGCAGCAGCCAGCCAGCTCCGTTCGGGATCACGGCCTCTGTGTCATGATCGAGGACTAGTCCCAGGACTCCAGAGAACCGGATGTGGCATCTGTCGTTCAGACCTGCCCATGCTCCGTGGAACCTTAGAGTCACAGAACTTTCGAGCGGGCAGAGCCCACGTGTCATCTGGCTCAACCCCGCCCACTAGAGAGCAGTCAGATGACTTGCCCTGAGTGCCACTGCTAGTTGCAAACTGTTGATGCCAGTGTCTTTCCTCCCTTCCTGTAGGAACGTACTAGTTACCGGCACTTGCAGATTCCTAGCATGGATGGGTACCAGGGTTGCCAGTGCTGGATCTCACTTTGAGGATAGAGGGTGCAGGGGAGAGCGGAGGCCTGGAGGTGGGCAGCCGGGTGTTTGTCCAGCACACACCTGCCCGGAGCCACACCCTTGCACGTGCTCAATCCCTGAGCACATCACCACGCACTTCCGTCTCATCCAACCCCATGGAAGGTACAACACAGCAAGTTCTTACCCCATTGCCCTATGACAGCATGCAGGCTCCAAGATCACACTTAACCGGTCACAAATAATAATATGATAAACATATAAGCTTAATATGAATAATAAATTATAATAATAGAGTATTAAATAATTGACTGTATTTACCCAGCAAGTACGTTATGGAGCCCACAGAACCATGTCTCTTGGCCTGTATTTCTTACACAATCAGAGTCAGGATAATAAAGCATACTTACTTAGCATTCACCAGGTACTGTTGTGGGGGAGCAAAGAAAGTATATTATCTGTACTTTATATATATATATATATAATTTATATATTCTCAATCACTCTTTGTCATAGCCTTATTAAGTTACACTCTATCTTCCCCATTTCACAGATGAGAAAACTGAGGGACACAAAGGTTTAAACAAAACCCCAAATAGTTCTACTGTGTTCGGAACTTGCCCTTCATGGAATCACGCACCAGCTCACTGCTCCCAGCCCCTCCAATGTAACACAGACCATTCCCTCCTAACCTTCCCACCACCCACTCCCCTACACCTCCTCCCCACACATGCACTTTCTTAACTCCAAAAAGGAGCTGGACCAATGCCCAGAAGAAGTTCCACAGATCTTTTGATAGTTTTTTGAGTCACCCAGGATCTCTATCTTAAGCTTAACAAGAAGAAAAAAAAAAATCTGCTTGACAAAGCTGGATGTCGGGGGAAACCCTGGCTGTGAGGCCGAGTAGGCCAGGACGCAGATGCAGATTGACGCGTGGTGTCGTGTGCACAGAATGGCCAATGCTCTGGGTGAACCAACCTACCAGGTTTGGAATGAGGCTGCGGCCAGGCAGCGCCAAGGGCGCCCCTAGAGGGCAAGCGGGGAAGTGACACGGCCCAAGGCTCCAGCAGGCAGGCACAGGTGGGCAGCAGGTGGGCAGCAGGTGGAAGGCACACTCAGTGCGCTTAAAGGATGGTGACGATGGGAGGGTTTGCTCACAATCTACACAGCAATATGCCGACATCCTTAAATCCATCTAATGCCCTACAACCCAAAACCAAATTACCTGGTATCAAGAGTAACTGAGTAGATAGTAAGTGCAGGCACGGAAAGGGGTGGGTGGTGGTGTGAAACACCCAGGGCCTAGAGAACATAGTAAACAGGTGGGACAGAGAAAAAGCGGTATAAATAGAGGATTTTCCAGAAGGCCCAGGAGAGAAAATGAGGTATTGGAACAGAGCTGAGCTGCGGGTGGGAACGGCATTTGCTTCCTTAGCACCACGCGGTGGGGGTGACAGCTTGCCGCAGCCAGTCCCAGCCCCAGCCCCTGACTGACCAGTTGTGGGATCCTGCATGGCAGGGAAAGGCTTGCTGCGGGGCCACTGGACCTGCCATCGGTGCCGCCCCCGAGGAGGAGATGAAAATAGAAATTATGGTTTAAAAAAAATGAAAAACAAATTCTTTTCACTTCTCCCCATTCCCAGGTTGCTCAGTCCGATAATAGAAGCACTCACTTCTCAGCCATGTGCGACCCCCCAGGCGTCTGCTTGGCACGTGGGTTTGCCGACGGGAGGAAACAGGCAGCCTGGGTACCGGCTCTGACCCTGGCAAGGCTCTTGGAGTGTCTTCAGCTCCCAAGAGCTCACATTCCAAATCTGTCGCGAACTATTTTTTGTTTCGTGGAGTACTCATGTGGTGAGAGGTGCCAGGATCCAGACGAGTGAAGAGATGGCGCTGCATGTGTGATTCAGGCAGAATATCAAGCCCAGGGTTTGCCGCCCTTGGCGGAGAGGACACAGGCTCTGAGCGTCGCTGATGGGGCGGGGGTGTGGCCCCGAGACACCTGGAAATTTGAAGGGGTCTGCAGCGGACACCAAGGGCCAGCCAAAAAGTGCCACATGTGGAGCGCATGTGCATCCACGCCACCGTCCCCACGCCGGAGAGGCAGGGCTCTGTGGCTGTCTTGCTGGAGGCTCTGATCCAGGGTGTCACTCTACCATGAATAAAGAAAGTGTGAAGTAGTGAACTGCTGGGGGAGGTGACAAATTTGGGGGGAAGACTGGTGCTTATGGGCCACATCGGGATGCGTGGAAAGCCACCAAGAAAATAAGAAACAAGGAGAGACAGTCACGAAGACACAGTCCTGAGGACAATAGAGGGAGAGCGGAGGGGAGGTGTGCCAGGGAGGGGCCTCGGTGAAGGATCGAGCTCCTTGGGGAATTTTCTTCCCTCGGCCAGGCAACAAATGGCAGCTTTACTTTTTGTGCATTCTATGAGGTGATTTTTATCTGTGTTGGTTTTCTAGGGCTGACATGACAAGCTGGGAGCCTTAAGACAATAGAAATGTATTGTCTCCCAGTTCTGGAAGCTGGAAGTTCCAAATCAAGGTGACGGCCAAGGTGTCGGCAGGGCCCTCACCTTGAAGCTGTAGGGGAGAGCCCTTCTTCACCTCTCCCTGGCTGGTGGCAGCTGCTGGCACTCGGGGGTCTTCCTTGGCTTGTCGCTGTCTCAATTCAACCTCGAATCTGTTGTCACATGGAGCTGTCCTCTCTGTGTCTGTGCCCAAGTCCCTCCTCCTATATGGGTGTTAGTCAATACACTGGGGACCACCCTAATCCAGGGTGGCCTCCTTCTGATTACGGGATTCTATTTGGACCCTATTTCCAAATAAGGTCACACTCACTGGTAGCGAGGATTAGACCTTGAATACACCTTTCTGGTTCGTCCCTTAACTTCATCTAATGACCTTAGCCTTTCGGAAAAGCTCACACAGCCTTCAGTTACACGGTGAGGAGAAAGGGACAGAACAAACAGATCGCGTGTCACCTGCCTCCCGCCCGTCCCTCTGCTGTGGGAAGACAGAGGTGTCCTAGTTAAGCCTCCTCAAGGATGCTGAGAAGTCACAACCTCCTCATTACCCTGCCTCTTCCCCCAAGATATTTTAGAGGGAGATGAACTTAAAAGGTGTATATGTGCACATGTGTGTGTGGCTGACACGTGTGCACCTGTCTTCCCCCCTCTACCCCCTTAGAAATTGTACATTTGCTGGGTTTGCAGTGGCTGGCTCATGTGAGCATTCTGTGCAGCCAGGCTCAGGGAGGCCTTGCTCAGTAAATATTTGTTGAACTGAATGGAGAGACGCTAAATTGAGTTGTGGGAACGGATCGCGCCAGTACTGCCTTGGCCTTGGAGAAAGAAAAAGAAAAGAACTTGTTAAGAGAACAGCCAGGGCTTAGAGTACAGAGCGCTGCCCAGAGCCCTGAGGAGGCCACCCGAGGGGCCGAGGCAGCACAGACGTTCCTGGCAGGCCATTAGCTTTCCCAGGGTCCCGCGGCTCCTTGTCCTCTCACCCAGGAGAGATGTCCAGCACCTCCTCTGCCCTTCAGAAATGTCTGCCTTTTCTGAGGGCCATCTCTGAGATTCCTGGCAATCTGGCATGGTGGACTCAGGTCTCTGTCCCCTCCAGCTGGGGGGTGGGTGCTCCCGCTTTCGTGTGACCGTGCCCTCCCAGCCCAGCCTTCACAGGGACAGCGTGACCACAGACACAAATCAGCACTCTTCTCCCCCGCCATGCCCTTCCATTCTCTGTGTGCCCTCGGTGCCTTCACACTCCACCCACCGTCCCCAGGGGACATCACCTGGATTCCAAGAAAACAGCTGTGTGTGCCTGTGCCGTGTCCCTCAGCTTCAAACTTGGCTCACTCTGGTGGTGTCGCCACCAAAATGACAGCAATGCCACCGAGGCCCACCTCTGCCCCATGCAAGAGTTGATGTCCCCTAACGTCCCAAGGGTGATGCTTTCATCAGTGCTGGCCCTGGAAACTGAAGGGCTGGGCCCAAACCTCTGTCACTGCCTCACCAACCCCAGCAGGCACAGCTGCCACAGCCATGCCACAATCCCCAGGCCACCACCACTGCCACCAGCACTGCTCCCTACAGAGCCAACGCCACCGCCTGGACCACCAGCTCCTTTCAGCAAAGCTGCCACCGCCAGCCCCACGGCTCCCATCACACTGGGTCTTGGGGCCTCTCGGGGGGGCTAGAAATACTCTAGGGGATGGGGGGAGGTTACAGTGCCGGCTTGGCAACTGCAGCACCCTGGGGTTCAGACAGGAGACGCTCAGGCCACCTGAGGGGAAGACTGCGCTGGTTTTCAAATGTCCCCCTCATTCTGGGGGGTGGCTTTTTGTCACCTAATCAAGTGAGGTTCCTACACTCTCTCCCCCTCTCTGCTCAGCTATCCGCTCTGCCTGTCACAGGCCCCTCCGAGATTTGCTTTGCTGGATGTCCCAACAGGCCCGGAGACGACAGCAAACTCAATAAAACTGAGGTGGTAAATCCTAATATGTCAACTGAAACTTAATTTTTGCCCCAAGTGTATTTTCCCAACGTGAATGTAAAGCATCATTACAGGCCCTGATGGCAAACGGGACTGAGTCAGCCAGCAGGTCTAGCCCTGGAGACACTGGATGAAGAAAACCCATTTCATGCTCCGCCTTCACAGGGCAGGTGCTGCTGATCACGGTGAAGGTGGCAGGTCTGAAGCTGACAGCCCCGCTGGGGGAGGGGCAGCTGCCGGGGCCTTGCTCATTCCCCGTCCCAGAGTAAAGGTGGAGAGGACTTGAGTCACGGCTGAGGACACCTGACTCAAGAGAGTCAGGATTTACAAATGGAGGGGATCTTGGACACTGTTGAGTCCAGCAGTGTTCAAATTGCAAACCGAGAAACCCTGTCCTCAAACGAAATTCCACATGGGACCCCAAAACATAACAGGTAGAAGTGGGGTGCTCTGACGGGAGTAGGCAGGGCAACTCTCGAGCCCCAGCCTCTTGACCAGGCTCACCCCCTTGGGGAGCCCACAGGCGCATGTGGTTGTGGGAACTCCAGCCTGAGAGCCACCGATGTCACCCGGCCAGCCCTTCCTTCCACAAACAACAGGCGTGGGGCCCAGCACGACCGCCCACATTGGTGACTGGAACCCAAGCCTCCTCACCCCCACCCCTCCTCTCTGCCTACAATGCCACTTTCTGACTCAGTTTCTTCCTATTTACAATGAAGACAGAACCAAACCATCTACTCCACCTACTGGGGGCTCCCTGAGGGTCCTGGGCAGGAGAAAGTACCAGGGAGAGCCTGCAGCTCACGGCTGCCTTCTGGAATAAATTATACAGCTGACATGTCCCCAGCGCTCCTGCTCCCACTGCCCCCCACCCTCTCCACGGGTACACAGGGAAGCGGAGAATCCAGGCTTCTGGGCCCAGATGGGGCTCCCCTTAAAGAGAGAGGGCCCCCGACCCCAGGCACAGCTGGCAAACAGGTGCCCAGGAGTGAAGCTCCACACCCTCAAAGAAGCCACAGCCTCTGAGAAGTGCCCCCCGCACCCCGCCCATCAGAATGTCTCCTTGCTATTGAAAAGGAGCTTCTACTTTCTCAGGAAATTCCCAGAAGTCCCATTTCCTGATGGCTTGGCGGTGAGGAGCGCCTCAAGGCTGTGTGCCAGGAACTCGGGTGCCCCATAATGCTTTGCCTCATACCTTGCTCTCTGCCTCCTGGGGCCCATGAGTAGTGCCTGTCCAGGGCCTCGGGGAGCCCATGTAGGACCAGCTCTTTCCACTCGCAGCCCTCACGGCTTCCTGAGGGTGCAGGTGAGGCACCTTCCAGGTGCCGGGCGAGGGAGCTCAGGATGCTGAGTGCCTCTCACTGTCTGGGCCAGGGAGCAGGCAGGGAGGGCACACGGGCCCCTCCTTCTGCCCTGGTCTGGAGCTGAGGGACTTCTAGGAGGGTCCAGGTGCTTTACTTGGGCACCCCACCTTCAGCTCCAGAGCCTTCCCAGGATGAGGGGGACAAGGAGGGGGACTGAAAGTAGTCAGAGCCTGCCCATGCCCCAGCACCAGAGAGAGGCTCAGCTCTGCGGCAAGCCATGGACCTCCAGGCAGCCACCTGATGGGGCCTCACCGAGGCTGTGAGTGAGACCTGGATGCACAACAGTACACTGGGCACCTTATTCTTGGTTTTCTGATCAAGATGAGAAAAGCCCTGGCCTCATGCCCACCTCAGCACAGCAGATTCCACTGGGAGAGGAGACTCAAGGAGGGGGACTCCAGCCGGGCCGGCATCTGCTCTCACTGTCTCTGTCCAGGTCACCATCCATCCACCAAGGGAATGTTCTCGCTAACCCCTCCCCAGAATAGCAGCCACAAGAATGGAGCCCCCAGGTAATGTCTGTCACCTCTGCCTTAGCCACATGGGGCACTCATGCTCCTCAAAAGCCTGGGTATAATTTCAGGGTAAAATACCATGGTTTGGTTTGCTTTTGTAAAAAGGCAGAGGCTTAAATTTAGCAGCCTGTCTGGAACGCATCCCCCAGGGAGTCTCTGCCCTTTAGAAGGAACTCCAGGGAAACGCCAGTAGAACAGGAGCGACCCACCCCCAGGGCGCGGGCATCCACCTTCATGCTCCTTTCTCAGACAGGAGCAATCTGCTGGCAGGAGGCTCCAACAGAGGAAGCAGCAGCCACATCCCCCTGCTCTAGCTCGGGATCCTGCAAAGGCTCCCCACTTCCTTTGGTATAAAACTCAAATGACGTAGAAGGACCCTCAAGGGACTCTATAATAATTTGACTGGCATGGGTGCATTTATTCAACAAACATCGACGGAAGGCCGGCCTTGGGCAACCTAACGCCAGGCCTGCGAAGGCAGAGAGGGCATCGTGGCCTGAGCATTCTGGGAGCTCACAGGTCAGTGGGCATGAGGGTCAGTTCTATGCATTGTACTTGGTTAGGGGACTGTCCCCAGTCATCCACTCAACCACACTCACCTAGGTGTCACTGCAAAGATATTTTATAAACTTGACTGAAGCTGACTTTAAGTAAGGGAGGGTATCCTCAATAACCTCGGTGGGCCAGATTCGATCAGCTGCCAGACCTTCTGGGCAGAGCGGGGGCTTTCTCACATCTGGGAGGTCAAGTCAGGGGTGGGTGAGCTTTTGACATGGGAAGCATGGACTCCATCAGTCTGGCAGCTGTGACGGGTCTGTGGCTATCCCCGAGTGACCCTGTGAAGGAAACTCAGCATCGGAGGGAGGGAAGGGATGTGGAAGGGTCCTGATGCGGCATCATGCCCCAACATCCCGAGAGGAATGAGACCCCTCCTGCCCACTGGGGCAGCAGTCCCCATCCTTTTTGGCACCAGTGACCAGTTTCACAAAAGACAATTTTTCCATGGACTGGGAGGAGGGAGTAAGGGATGGTTTCTGGATAATTCAATGGCATTACATTCAAGCTCACCTCCTGCTGCATGGCCTGGTCCCTAACAGGCCGGGACCAGGCCTGGTCTGAGGCCTGGAGGTTGGGGACCCCTGCTCTAGAGCCCTGGGAGGTCTCACAGTCTGGTGCAGTCCCAGCCGTCGGTGCTCTTGTGGGATCCCTCACTCGCAGCTCAGCAATCTCCATCCTGCCCCAGCCCTCTCTCTCAGGGACTGGAGGAAAGAAAGCTGCCCTCCCTTTCCTCCTGGGGAGCCACGGAAGCCGCTGTGTGCCTCTCTGCCAGCAGTTAACCTCCAGCCTTCTCCCTTCTTACCTGCTGCTCCTTCTCTAGTGACAAGTGTGTCATTTGCTGATGAGAGCAGGAGGTGCAGAGAAAACCCACCTGCAAGGTGAGGGAGAAAGGGCCAAGGGCTGTGGGAGACAGGACCGGTCAGGCGCAACCACAAGGAGATGGGGTCTTGCCTCCCCATTCTCAGTGAGGTGCCTCCTCAACAGCGACAGATCCTCCAAGCCACTGGCCCCACGCTCGGTTGCATAGACTTTTCAGGTTATTGGGAGCCAGACACAGGACCCCACATGTCATCACTGTGTTACTACGGGCTGGCGGGGCCCCCTGAACGCCAAGACAGGAGAAGAAGTGAGAAGGGGAAGGGAAGACTGTGGAGGGGAGATGCATCAGAACTGTCGCGGGTCCGCCCACTGCTGGAAGCACCCACACTCTGTCCGAGATGGTGGTGGTGGAGATTCGGGGCTCAAGATAGCTGAGTTCATCCCATCGGCACTGACTCGAGACTCAACACTGCAGGGAGGGTATCCTGACTTTATGAGGAAGAGCTGTTTTCCAGTATCCTTAAGCCATCTCGAAAGCTCTGTTCACGTCGTGTCTGTGTGTTATCAGGCTAACTACAAACCATCATCACCTCTTCATTGAAGGAGGTCCCTGAAGAAGAATGCATCATCCCTCCTCTCTATAATTGGTACTTTTCACTAATCCACACTGACTCGCCCTACTCCTGGTGCATAACAACTAGGTATTATTGACTTGCTTATTTTCTGTCTCTTCCTTCTTCCAATATGGTGGGCCCAAACTCAGAGGCCTTTCCATTCCTGACCCCCCCGTCTCCCCTGGCATCAGCAACGGCCTTGTCAGTCCCATCCTGGCTTCTGTGGGGAACTGTTTCTGGAGGAAGGGCAGCACTAGACCTTGAACCTTCAGCTCCAGAATTCACACACTCCACCTCTTGGCTGGTTCCTCCCACAATCTCTTTCTCTGGCTTCCTTTCTCTCTCAGTCTCTGTTCTCTTTCCCTCCATTGCCCTTTTCCACTCCCTCCCTTCCTCAAATGCCTGCCCCTCCTTCTGCGCTCAACTCTCCTCCTGCCTGGACTGGCCGCTAACTCAGTTTGGGTTTCCTCCTCCCTCCAGGGTTTTCAGCCCCTTCAAGACTCACCAAGCCTTGCAATTCTTGGTCTTCAGCATGTCGTCCATGGACCAACAGCAGCTTCTGGGACATCAGAGCTTTTTAGAGATGTAGAGTCTCAGGCCCCACCCAGACCTGCCGAGTCAGAATCCTGGTTACCAGATCCCCAGATAATCTGGGTGCACAGTGGCGACTGAGCAGCTCCACTCCAAAGCAGAGGATGCGTTCCTAATGGCCAACACCGTGTGACTTTGTCTCACGGTGTTCTCCGCACTGTCTGCTATGCCTGCCAAACAATAGATGCTTAACAGTAGATGAATAGGTGGATTTCTGGGCTTTTCTCTCTGACCTCGTGAACTATGACCTCTTCTTCTTTCTTTTTTTTTTTTTTAAAGATTTCGTTTATCTACTTTTAGAGAGAGGGGAAAGAAAGGAGAAAGAGAGGGAGAGAAACATCAATGTGAGAGAGATACATCTATCGGTTGCCTCTCGCATGCCCTGTACTGGGGAGCTGGCCTGCAACCCAGGTATGTGCTCTGACTGGGAATCAAACCAGCAACCTTTCTGTTCATAGGCTGGGGCTCAATCCACTGAGCCACACCAGCCAGGGCAAACTATGTCCTCTTCTAAGTGGTACTTCGATTATTTGCCCCCTCCACCACCACCCTTCATCTTGCATTCCCACCTCCCTTTCCTCCTCTTCCTCCTCTGCCATCAGGAACAGGATCAGACTGGCATGAAGGGGGGGAACTTGCTGAACGTGGACCAGAGATCCCAGCAGAAGACGTCATTGGACCTGAGGTTTGGTCATAGGAGTCACGGGGAGGATTACGTCACGCTCCTATGCTTGTTCTTCACTCACCAACCAGCAAAACTCAGACAAAATAAGGGCGTTGTGAATTCTGTCACCTTTTAGAGGTGACAAACACTGGTTTCAGTGACATGAAATCTGAGCTCTAATTTGCTTCCACAGTCCCCATTTTTTAAATTAAAAGCATGCGTATGAAATACTAGTGACAGCGGAGGGGAGGAAGAAGGTGTAGGAAACAGGCAATCATGCCCAGGCGGAGTCCTCAGGTGCCCCCATCGGTCCTGGTGCTTCTCTTTGATCACAGTGCACCCTCTCCTGGGAACGACGCAAAAGCAGAATGAACTCTTGCCCAGATTACACATGGACTGGAGGGTTGACAAGGGTGATGACAAAGGAGGTGGGGGGAGAGGACACAGAGATGGGAGCTGAGCATCCTGGAGAGGAGAGGTGAAATTGTAGAGATCAGGAGAGGGAAGAGGAAAGGGCTAGAACTCAGAAGAATTACCGGATGGGTTTTACAACCTAACATGTTCTCATTATAAACCTTCATATACACGTATATTTTTCAAAAGCCTCTACCTTGTGGTTATTTAGTAAACCGGTGAGAAATTTCAGCTGTGTGCTTGCTGGTTCCTTGTTCAAATGCCTCATAAATGTCAAGGTGAGCGGCCCTGATTCAGTCTCCTCCCTGGGGCTCACTAGGAACCATGTCTTCACCAGCGCCTCATCCAAGAACAGGGCGCATTCTCCAAGGACACGCATGTGGGGGCCCTGTCTGCAGGCCCCCTCCCAGGCAGGCTCCCTTCCACATCCAGGGACCAATGTGCCTCCCATTGGGTGTAAGCAGGAGGCAGTACCCTCTCCCCACTCCAACAGGCCCGGCAGATCTCGATGATACCTACGAAGCCTACTATCCTGGGGGAGACACTTCGGGTGACAGTCGCCCTGGCCAGGCCAGCAGGAGCAGCTGCAATGGAAGGCAGGATGCTGGAGCTGGCTGGAAAACAAACCTGCCCAGCAGGGCGGCGGGGTTTCTGGGAGATTCACACATGCATTGGGTGACATTCTGAATTAGAAGGCACGGATCCAAAGATCGAGTGGCTTTTGCCAGCTGAGACCGTGAATAATCACCAAGGAAAAACTGATGGCTTAATTGCAAGGTGGGATGTAAACACAGAAAAAGGAAGGCAACAAACAGGGTCTGGAGGGGAACGTGGGAGGCTGAGGGCCATTGGAGCCCCACTGCATGGCTGCCATGACCTCCAACGTGCAGCTGCCACCCCTACACCCCCACTGTTTCCCCATCACACAGGCAGCCACTCGGCCAATATCGGCTCACCCTCCAGGAGGCCTTGGGGCGGGGAGAGATGTGGGTGGTTGACCTGGAGTTAGTCACAGCACAGAGATGAGGGGACAAGTGTCTCGGCTGGAGCTATAGAGGCACTTGAGTCAGGAACATTTGCTGGCAAGTTACTTACCCACACTAACCATCATCCGTGAGATGGGATAACAATCTAGATGCATGACATTGTGGGGGCATTTAGTACTTGGAGCATAGTGAACACTAAGGGATAACTAGCACTATTTTTAAATTTGGGGACTCTTTTGGAGCTTAAACATTTGCCATCTCAAATGAAGAACATATGTGTGATTCTCATGTGAAAAGTAATTAGAATCGAGTGACAATTCCTCCCTAGCCGCTTGAGTGGCAGTTCTCAAAGTTCAGTGAGCAGGAAAATCGCCCAGCATGCCTGTTAAAAATCAAAGAACCCCCTCAGCCCTCCCCACTGATGCACAGTCAGGACTGTCTGACTCGGTGCATCCAGGAAGAGGCCTCACCGTGCTGCGTGGAAATGATCTGCTTGTGGGTCTGTCTATAAAGGCATTGAGGGGAAACCACGTATCTCACTCATCTCTGTTCCCCACTCTCAGCTCAGCTCCTGCAATGTAGGAGGCACTTAGGAATGTCACTTGGATGTTCAAAGTGCCCGTTTGCCTTTAAGAATAGCCGCTGGGGGAGTTCTTAGCACAGAACTACATTTGGACCTTAATTTTATGTCTTATCCAGAGAATGGGTGCCAAGCGCAATAGCATGACTACATCCACCAAAAATACTCAGTGCCTCCAATGGCAGCACCTAAGATGAGATAGAGGAGAAAGGGCTGGTTCGCACACCCCCGGGGGCTGAATCCACAGGGAAAACGTAGTAAGTCATTGGAACTGCAAAAAGGGGCGATTTTCCGAAGGCAAGGAAGTCATATGAAGACAGAAGAAGGGCCATTGAGAAAAACAGGACATGCAGAGGCAATGAGAAGCCCTCTTTCCTCCTACTTCTAGCTCATGACCCCAGGCTTCCATCCGACTCTGCTACTACCTAACTTTGGGACAAGAGGAAGCCTCTCCTTTGTTCCCTCTGTGACTGAGAACAATGTCGTCTCTACCATGAGTTATGGCCGGCCAACCTTGGCCCATCTCTGTAGCCTTGTCCCTTTCTCCCCACTCTCCACACTTGACCTCAGCCAAGCTCTCATATTTTCGAGGACTCCGCCTCACTTCCTTCCATGGCTGCCAGGCTTCAGCGTCTGCTGTGCAACTCAGCTCCAGCCTCTGCTGGGCGGGACCTCATTCAGATGCGCCCTCCTGCCCCTGTCCCAGGTCCTGTCTTTCTTCTCTGTAACTGCTACCTTGCCTGTCCTCCATGACATTCTGAGTAAGGGCTGCCTTGCTTATCCCTGTGTTCCCATCTGCCCCGCAATACCTGGCACAGTACATATGCTTAACAAGTGCTTCAATAATTAATTAATTGGAAATAAACCTGATGGGACATAACCTCCCGGGGTTGGGGCATGGGGTGGCAAGAGTGAAGATGCACCATTGCCCAGGGTTGGTGACACTCATGTTTTACCTGCTGGGAGGACAGGCAGTGAGCAAGCAGGTGCACCAGAGGGATTTTAATGACATCTGCGCAGGGCAGCTCTGCTCTGTGTTCCTAAGAAGAAAGTGAGTTGGGTGCATCTTCCCCGGGAGGTTTTAGAACAGAAATGAACCGTCTTCATGCAGCTACAGGCAACAGTCAACACCAAAACAACAGGGTAGGAAATGAAAAGCTCCACTCAGAAACTTCCTGGAAGGGAGGATTAGGGTTACAGGATGCTGATGGGGGGTCAGCCCAAGATTCCTTCCACTGTAACTGTAAGTGGGCCCTGTTCACCTCCCTCCCCGGAAACCGCAAGCAGCGCTAGCCCCGCAGAGTTAGGAAGACCTTGGGTTCAATCCGGGAAATTGCCTTAGATGCTGAGCAATACATTTGTTCCTTTATAATAGTTTCCTGGATATAAATTGCCCCAAGAAAACTGTAGGCTGTTGAGAAAAGAGCCCATGTCTTTAAATTAATCTGTATCCACCCATATCCACCAATCTCAAGTGGGACCCATCTGTTACACAGGCTGGGCAAACACTGGGTCAGAGAAGAAGGGAATAAATGAGCACCCTTCCGTGAGTTTAGGCTTAGGGACAAAAGTTACAGAGTGCTCTCCCTGTGCCCAGCTCTGTGCTGATGGCTTTGTACACTATCCCACCTAATCCACGCAGTGTCTGAGGCTAGAATATTACTATCCCCATTTCGCTGATGAGAAAACTGAGGCACTAAGCTGCACGAACTTATGACATAGACATAATATGCCTGGAGTGCCTCCTCAGAGCCCATCTGAGCCCAGCTGCCTTGCCCTTCTCCTCCCCCCTCTCCTCCCTCCTCCCATTCCTAGGGTGCCCCCAGCACCCCAGCTGCAGTGGCAGTGCTCCTACGGCCTGTCCTCTACACACCACCCAAGTTCACCTGCCCTGTGTCCCACCCTAGGGGTGCAGAGACCAGCTGCGGTCACCATGAGTTTGCAGGTGGCATGCTGGTGCTCTCAGCATGGACACCTTGCACCCCCATCACCGCCCTGTGAAGCCAGTGCTGTGGGAGCTACCTGGTTGGCTGCTGCGGGGATTGAATGTGGTGTTTTGTGTATAGGGCTTATAAAGACGGTTGTCACCTGGTAAAATATTGAGTTGGCAAAAAAGTTTGTTTGTTTTTTTCCATACGATGGCTCTGGTAGCTCTTAGTTGTCTTGAACTTCATTCAAAACAATTTTGTTAGATTGCATAGCAACAGCTGTCCTATCAGCATGCATTTTTTTAAAAGTTATCAAAATTGGTGAATTTTTGTGTAGCCATTTTAATATTAAAGATGGAAAAATAAGCAACATTTTCAGCATGTTATGCTTTATTATTTCAAGAAAGGTAAAAATGCAACTGAAACACAGAAAAAATATTTGTGCAGTGTATGGAGAAGGTGCTGTGACTGATTAAACATGTCAAAAGTGGTTTGTGAAGTTTAGTGCTGGAGATTTCTCGCTGGACAATGCTCCACAGTTGGGTAGACTAGTTGAAGTTGATAGTGATCAGATTGAGACATTAATTGAGAACATTCAACATTATACAATACAGGAGATAGCCATCATACTCAAAATATCGAAATCCATAAAGTTATTGGTGAAAATGAAAAACATGTCTTTTATTTTACAGAAAAAAACTAAACGGACTTTTTAGCCAACCCAATAATCATTAACTCTCCCATGTCCTAGCTGGGAATTGGTAAAGCTGGGATTTGAACCTTGATCTTTCAGCCCCCAAAGACCAAAGCATCTGCTCACTGAGCAACCAGCTCCTGTGACAAACTAATCTGACATCACAGCAGTGGTGACTCCCTCCATCATTCACTGAGCGATAGGATTTTCTTTCCAGTTCTATTTTCTTCAGTTGAAGAAAAAAGTATGTAACATTTGTGCATGGTCCATGCATGTATGTATGTGTGTACATTTTTTTTTTTTTCAGCTAAAAGTCATCATGCCCAGGTACCCGCCAAAGGCCACTCTGTAAGCCTTTCAGGCTGCGATGAGGAGCAGCAGAGTCTGGTGACCAGGCAGTCCGTGCCCGTAGCAAGCCATGATTCTTCACACCCAGCCCTGACCCTGATTTCTTAAGACAAAGAATGGGGTACACATCTTTAGTGCCAGCTCATGGCACATAATGGGTTCTTCGAAAACTCTTGCTGCACTGAAGTGCTGGTGCAGTAAAGGGAGGCAGGAGCCAGGACAGGCTGGCAGGGGGCAGACAGGGTCCACGTCCCGTGTAAAAAGCCACCAAGCAGATTGGTCCTTCGCATGCGAGGCCCAGCTAATGTCTCAGACCTACTGATTAAGCACTCTGCAGAGATAGCTGTGTGAGTGCGGGGATGGGACCAGAATTTTAAGGAGCCAATAAAAACAAGCACAGCCCATGACGTCACTGTCTGTTGTGCCGTGAAGTTGGTGTGGGGTGGGAGTTGCTGCAGGTGGCCCGTCGGCCAACCGGGAATTAGATCTCAAAGACAACAGGGGACGGACGAGGCAGGGCCCACACAGCCCAGGGGCGGCACCAGCCTGAAGAAGCTCAGACTCACCTGCCAAGTGTCTCAGCCCTTCCCACGTCTCCAACTCGGCCCTAGGTTTCAGTCACCTCTCTGTTCAACAGAAGCTGGAATTTTCTTGGTCTTGCCATCTTTCTTTCTTTGCTTTGTGTCGAAGTCTTCCCAGGAGGAGAAGTCAGCGGGGCAGGTCTGGCTGGGTTGGTCCTGGGGCTGGGAGGGACCTCCTCTGCAAAGCACGTTGAAGTTCCCCGGGAAAGACTCAAAGTGCTTTCCTCTCTAGCTGGTGGCCCCTGGGGATCCCTGTGGTTAAGCCCTTCCTGTCATCTCGGGGGTAAGGCGGCACACCCGGGTGGCTGGTTCTGAGGTTTTCTACATCCTGTGAAACAGAGAAAGATCCCAAACCACTGAGTTCAATACCTTCCCCCGGCCTTCCCCACCTGCAATAAGCGTATCCTCTATGCCTAAGCGCTTAGCTGCATGCTCCAAACCAGTCTTTTTCTCCTTTTCAGAACCACCCAGTTTAGAATTCCAATGGTTTTCTCTTTGTTCCTCTCTCCCAAGACCCTCATGTTACATCTGAGGTATGAAAACTTCCAGGGTTTCAGTCTTTGACCCTCTTCTTTAAACTACAGCCCTTCCAGGGCAGTCCTATCCACCATCACCTATAAACTTAGTGGCAATTGAGAAACACAAATCCATTCACATGTCACTCCTACTGAAAGCCCTTCCAGGGCACTGAGAAGCCTGTGCAATGAATGTTACCCTTCGAAGGAAAGCATGTCAAATCCTCCAAGATCTGCCCCCAAGTCTCTCTCCTGCCTCAGCTACAGCCATTCTCCCTCCTGCAGGGTGCACCAGCCATATGGAACGTCCTTCCACATTTCCCGGTGTGGCCCTCTCTCTCCCGTCCATGCCTTTCTGTGCGCAGGCCACCCAGCCCGCCAAACAGAAGCCCTCCATCACTGCCTTCTCTCTCACTGAGACCTCCAGGGAGTTGGTCCCGATTTCACTGGTGTCTTTCCCATCCGGCTTCTTTCCTTGATCATCTCTCACCCAGATGCCTGTGATTGTCTCCATCCAGGTCTGTGACATAGGTCTCTCACTTTGCCCCCACCAACCCACTCTCTCCACCCCTTTCCCTGTGTTCTTTCTAACATGCAAGTCAGTTTCTTGTCAACCACACCCTCAGCCCTTCCTCTCTGCCCACCGACACTGGGTGCCAGTCCACCCCGATCCCCCCCACCCCCATCTCCTTGTCTCCCATGTTCCTCATCAGAAGCCCCTCAGGGCCACACGCTTCCACAATCCTGCGCCTGTTGCTTCTGCTGCTAGAACTGCCTTCTCTGTGTGGAAGACTCATTTTGTCCTTAAAAACTAAACTAAAAATTCACTGCTCTCTGGAACTCTCCCTAGAGACTCAGTCAAGACACAGCAGGCTGTTCTTCACATCTGCCACATTGTGGGGGAGCAGTCCTCTTGCACACCCACATCCCCAGTCCCACGTGAACCCCCTGAGGGCATAGCCTGTTTCCCTGTGACCTCTGGGTGCCCACGGGTCTGGAGCAGGTCTGTACTGAGTGAATGAGTCACAGAGAAGGACGTTTCCACTGGGTTAGTTTCCGCCCCTCCACTGGACTGGAAGGTCCCTGATCCCAGGCACCAGCGATCATCACTGCATCGTGTATGTGATGTCCTTGAGGAGACAGAGAAAAATCTCAGTGCCTGCCTCCACCTCACCCCTCAGTGGGCCTTTCTTAGATGGACGAATGAGCACCAAGTGCTCTGACAGGCAAACACATCACAAAATACAGTGCCACACATGAGGGGCTGGGAGAAGGCAGGCCTCCATCCTTTGCATAGTGTGGGAAGTGCAGGGACACAACAAGCTGGACTTGACCATGACCGTGTGAATGACCTTCTCTCTTAAGCCTCCCACCAGCAGTCATGAGCCGGGAAGAGAAAGGAGGGGCTCGAGGGGTGCAGAAGCCAGAACCTGCCTGCAGCTTGTAGGTTAGACCCACAGCTCGGGCCCTGCTGCACAAGTTCCAAGCTCCCACCTGGCAAAGCCGCCACTGATTTCTACATCTATGTGGCCAGAAGTGCTCATTTTCAGGCCAAGGACCTGGAGTCACTTTAAGTAGGGGCAATAGCACAGGCCCCAGTGGCTCATCCTCTGTCGCTATTACAGCATCCTTGGTGAAAGGCTCAATGCTGCTGCCTTCCGGAAGCTGGTGGCCAGTTTTTAAACAACCTCATCCAGTAAACGACTCTTTTAAATCCCAGATGAACATGCAGGCTCATGTCACAAGAGGAGGGCAGGCCATTCAATTCCAGGACCCCCACGAGCCTAAGCCACTGGCTTGCAGGGAAATCACTGCCTGGGACACAGAGGTGAGAACTCTTGTTCCGAGTCTGTAGCCAGGGGCAGGGGGCCATGCTGCTCTTGATCTGCAGTAAATTAGTCTGGGGGAACCGTGCCCATCAACGGAAGGGCACATTCGCTTCCTCCAGCAAGCACGCTGCAGATGGACGCAGGGCCCAAGAGCAGGGACAGCTTCAAGAGGCCAAATCTCCAGGTGCCCCTAGAAGTGTTGAACTTCTAGAACATTCTCACAACTGGCAGCTGCAAGGAATCCAGGCAGCCAATGATTTTCAGAGCCATAGCGGCAGCCAGGCTGGGATGATCAGGATGGAGGTCAGCAGGGAAGGGGCTGGAAGGAGCAGAGCGCACCCCAAGAACCACCACATGGTGGGGAGAAGACATGGGGGGCATGGAAGTCCCTGCAGCTTTCAAAGGAGGGTGTGTCTGGTTAAATGAAAGCTCTCATTTTGCTGAGTATCTGATTGATATGGGTAAACCAATGGGCCTTCCTTCTCTGGCACCTTCCACCTGGCCCTGCGTAAACAGAGAAAGAGTTCAAGGTCCAGGGATCCAGCCTAGAGCGAGGGGTGAGGGCAGGTGCTACACCCAGGTCAAGAAGCTTTCAAAAAAGCCTGTGGGGCAGGCTTTTCTGGAACAGTAATACCCACTGTTTCATGTGAAGATGTGGGCTGCTGCAGTGCAAGCGACCACCTTCCACCCCCCCTCCAAATGGACATCAAAGTCTGCTTTGCAAGCAAAGATTGTGAATCAAAGGAAACAGACACGTTTCCCAGCTGGGTCATCGTGGGGCAGAGAGAAGCAGCTGATGCCACAGGATGATGTGAGGACCCATAGATTGAGCTCGTTCCACAGAAGCAGGCACGCAGGGATGAGGCAGTGATGAGAACCCACACCTCCGAGGAAGAGGGTGGCCTCTGCAGGTGTCACATTCCTCGGGGCATGTGGTGGCAGTGGCTGGAGGAGATCGGACCCAGGCCTTAAGAGCTGGCAAGATCCACCTATTGTCCAGGCAGAGTCCAGGAAAAGTCAGAAGTTAGACTGGAGTCCAGACCAAGTGGACTGCACAGGGGCCTGGGCAGAGGAGTCTGGTGACCAGAGCAGGACCCGACAGGAAGGGTGGGGATCTGCAGCTCAGACATTCCTACTGAGTCTCCCTTGGGGGGTTGGCCTCTGGGGAGGTCTGATGGGAAGAAGCTTCTGAACCTGCCCCCATGTGAAGGAGGAGCTGGGACAGCTCACGTCTTCCTGCACTCCGCACCCCATGGAATGAGGGGTTCCAACGTCTTCCTCCTAAAGGGCTCTCTGCCTGGCAAATCAGAGGGAAAAAGAACAAGAGCAGCCATGGAAGGTTCTGGAGCTAAGGCTTACGTGATGAGAGAAATGTACTCAGAAGCCAGTCTGGCCAGGGTGTTGGGAAGAGGCTAGTAAAGAGGTCACAACAAGGTCTTGATCTGCCCACGTGCCTCAGAAATAGAGTAGACCTAGAGCTTAAGGAGAAAGACAAAAACATGGAGCAGCCACCGTGAGCTGGGTGAAGGAGTCAATAGGCAAAAGAGGATTGCTAAGTAGAACCCTGAGTGCTGGCTTATAGCAGGGAGCAGGGACATGCGGAGACCCAGAGCCACCCAGGACCAGGAGTGCAAGCAGAGACATGCGCAGCTGGGGTGTGGGGCGGTAGGGAGACTGCAGTAGGCCACCAAGTCAGAGGTGTGCCAGGGCCAGCGGGCCTTGGCCCCTCGGGAGGCCTCCTTCTCCTGGCAATGCAGAAAGGACACCGGTGGGTGATGCCTGGGGACCAGCCAGAGCCTTCTCTGGGGAGATGTCCAGGCCTTTGGTGTCTGTAGGGCACTCTCAGTGTCAACAAGACTTCCCACGAGAAGCCCCAAAAAGTTACTAAGTGGATGTGACTCTGGAGGGCAACAAAATCGGTGCATGGAAAATAGTTCATTTTTGTCCCATTGATTTATTTTTCTGCTCATTGAGGATGCAGCTACACACTGTCATTAAGCCAACCAACCACTTTGCAGTGAAATGCTTTAATTCTCTTTAGGGCTGACTCTGGCATAACCAATTCGTAAAATAAATGATCTATAGTGCATCTCATTCTCAGAAGAGTGAATTTTTAGGTGGTTGTGGAAACACAGTGGGGCAGTCAATCCAACTTTTTTTTTTTTTACATCATGAATGACATAGCCTCCTTCTCCCGGTCCTTTCCAGCTTGGATACTTTTAGCCACGCCCTCCTGTGCCAGCCTCTGCCACACCCTGGCTTCCTTCTGAGTTCCTGAGCCCTCTGGGCTAGTTCCTTCTCTCCAGCCTTCTGAACACCTGGGGCACACTTTCTGAGCTAGACCACATGGGAGGTGAGGATAGAAACTTGCAAAAGAGCCTGGGATTTTGTTTGGCCTTTATTTTGACCTTTCTGTAAATTACTTGGTATACAATATTTCCTTTTGTAAATATATATATTTATATTTATATATAAATATATAAATATAAATACATATATATATATATATATTTTTTTTTTTTAAGGTGCTGGTATTCAGACTTTCGCACTCGGAAGCTTCCCTGTGAATTCTGCCCAACAATGCTCTATTTTCAGAGCCGACCTTTCTCCCAAGCATCTCCCCTTCCACCACCTTTGGGACCCTTCCACTTGGACTTGCCAGTGTTAAATGAAACCTCAGAATGCCCAGTTGTGGATTTTACTAGTTGCCCTTAAAAATCAGGGCCTTCCGGTGACTTCCCCATTTGTTGCCAGACCACCACTTACCCAGTCACTCAGATCCGAAATCATTTTGGCTTTACCTCCCTGTCCTTCTTTCTGACTACCAAGTTGAGTGGTCCCTTAGTCCCCCTGTTCCTTCCTCCTTAGTCTTGTCCCTGCCCTCTTCCCTTTCCATTCCAACGTGATCTCCTAAGGTTATCAGGGTCTTGTCACCTCACTCCTGAACCGTGCACTGGGATCCTAACATGTGACCTCTCCCTCCTTCAAATTCATCTTCAGCTCTGTTGGGAACTGCCCTGCCTGGTTTCAGGAGCTGTAACCGCCACCCCCCACCCCCCCCCCCCAACCGCCCATGGCTAAGGCTGAGTGAGTGACCTTCGGACCATAAGCCACTAAGGAGACAAAGCTTATCTCCCTGGCAGGAGCACAGCTTCTGCTCCTTTTACTGCATCCGTAACTGGCCCCCAATGCTTGATCGGTTAGCCAATGGCAGGTAAGAGTCCCCAAGGTGGGAACGATCTAAGACAGGCACAATCATGTGGAGGCCCCAAGGAAGGACTTGGGGGGCTACAGCAAAAGAGGGTGATGGACCCTTGCCCCTTGGCTATGACATAGCCTGAGTCCTCATTCTGTCTGCTAGAAGTCTCCTAATCTCTTGGCTGCCTTACTTCCCCTGCCTGACTTAAGCCTGAAACAATGACAGAGGGCAGTGCAGCCCTGTGCTGGAAAGGGCGGGTTCCGCAGTAATCAGTCCTAAGAAAGAATACGTAAAATCCTGTGAAACCTGCTTTGCTAAGAATGCTCTCAATTAAATGATAAGGGTCCCAGCAGGAAATGAGTTTGTTTCCCAAAGTTTTGTAGCCCTTTAGCTAACAGACCCTGACTCAGAATAAGCCTTAGTAGTTCTTTGTATGTTATCTATTGTTTAATCCTCACGGCCTGACAATGATTAATGTACTTTACCTGTATTCCTGTGTAAAATGAACCCAATAAAAGCCCATTGAGGAAAAGGCTCTTGACCCTTCTCCTTTGAGAGATTGGCCACCTTCCTCCCCAAGCAGATCATGTCTTGGTAGACTTATTCTCACCCATGACAGCTGGGGGGGGGCCCTGTGGGCAGAGCCCCCACCCACAGCTCCATGGCCAGGTTGCTAGGTCTCCCCTCAAACTGTGTGGGCTCTATGTTACCAACCACAGGAGGCCCAACTCTGGAGCCTGGTACGTTGAGCCTCCGGCAATCCGTTGCTACCCCATTTCTCCTCGCTGATCTCTGCTTGTCAAAGCATATCTCTGTCCCTCACTGTCCCCTAAATACACACAATTGGGTTGTGGTTCTCTGGGATGGTCTTGTGCTGTCCTGTGCTCAGGAATGTCTCCTTTCTTCCTCCCACCTTCCAAGCCCGGCTGAGTCCTGGTGTCCAGGTGTGTTCCTGGCCCTGTCCTTAAAGACGACAGAAGGTCACATTTCCTGCATACCTGTTCAGGCTACATTTACACATCTTCCTCCGAGGGCCACTTGAGTCTGTCATTCGCCCCACTCCCTAGTCTCTTAGTCTCATCCTGCAGACTGGTGGCTTTCTGAACACATTACATGGAATTAAATGTCACACGTTGGAGCATACCAGATACTGCCACATACATTATCTTGTTTTATCCTTAAAACTCTGTGTGGTAGGAATGATTTCCCACATTTTAACAATAAACTGTCTTGGAGAAGCTGTGTCTAGAGTAGAGGTTCAAAACATATTTTGTAGTAAAGAATGAGATGGCACTTCCTCCAGGCCCCCAGTCCTCTTTCTGCACTGTTCAGTCTCAAACCAAGGAGTAACGAAGGGGCCCAGGAGCCAGGCTGGCCCAGGGATGCTCTCCACAGCAGCTGTGACATGGGGCACACTCAGAGCAGTCCCTGAGGAGCAGGAGCCACATGGCGGCCCACCTCAGACCCAGCCCAGCAGGGCACCAGCCAGAGGCCCTGGAAACCAAGGGACTAGAATCTCACTCTAAGGAGAGATGGGGGCAGATGAACTTCTGCAGTGATGGAACACTAAGGAAATGAAAAGGTCCCTCTTTTCTAGGGAATTGTCATGAGTCCACAAACAGAAGTCAAGTGTGTCTCCATCTCTACTCCCCTCACCTACACACCCACCTTCTCCTGCTCTCTAGAACATTCTAGAAAGGAACATGGAACTCTGAGATCGCGGAGGTGAGGACAAGTTCTTGGTTTCATCAGTCATCACTATCCCAGACTTCCAGAAGTTTCTCAAGCCTTGTTCTGTGACAAGGCAGAGGCCTTACCCTGACCTCCCGCCCACCTGTCCCTTATTGAGAAATACATTTTAACCAAGTGAATTTGAAAGTCTAATTGTTGTTATTAAGCAATTCATGGTGAAGGTCAAATCTGCACTTAGGGCAGGTGTTAACTCTGGGTTTGGTGTTATGGGCTTTGGTGCCAGTAACGATACCTCAGGCCTTCGGTTCTGTCCTCAACCCGGTGAAGCTGGAGGCCACGAAGTACCTCCAAGTTTCGAGCTCACACTGCCCAATGCACAGCCCCTCCCCCACCCCCACCATCAGGTACTGTCCTGGAGTCCAGCGTCAGCAGCAGGACTGTTGCCTCCTGCTTCTCCCTCGGACTCACCCAGCTTGTCTGGGGGTGGGAGGGGGCTGGCTTGGGCAGCACCCCTCTCCTGAATGATACAGGGACACAACACCCTTCTCCGACAACTGAAGTCTCCCCAGGGCTCGATCGAGGCGCTGCCCCACACTGGTGAGATGTGTTCTGAGTTTGCGCAGAGCGTCCTAGGAGGGAGGCTTAATGATCCTGCAGACACGGTCCCTCCGGCATTCCTTCTGGTTAGTGATGCAAGCCGAACCTACCGACCCTGGACCCAGCAGGAGCCTCTGCTGTGCCCCCTGCCCACCCCCTTCCTGCTTCTCAGAAGTCAAAGGGAGACAGGCGGCCCATGGGGAGGGGTCACCTGCCGCTCCGAGCCCCCGCCCCTCGGAGTCCAACAGGTAAACCTGTGGAGCAAGTAAGGCTGGCCGAGGTTACGAAACGTACTGCAGCGCACGGCAGTTCAACAGGGGAAGTTAAGGAAGAGTATTTACAGCACGTAGGCATCTGGGCTCACGGAGTTTAAGGTGGGTCTTATAGGGGGAGGACCTAGATGGAATCGGACACAGTTCCTGACATAACAGTTTACGTTTGGTGGACACAGCAAAAGAAGGCCTTTGTGTAAATCTTGATAAGCGCAGTCTTGCTTGATAAGCAAATCGTGTCCTTAGGTAAACAAACTATTATTCTGATAAGAGAGCGGTTGGCGAAGATAAGGAAACAGGTTGCCTGCGTAGATGGATTTGCAGAGGAGAGACTGTATTGCCACAGGCGTCTCACTGATTAGTCCCAGTCTTTGTGACTGTGCCCCATCCTGAGCTGGAGGACAGACCATTACTTTCTAGGGCTGTGATCGACCCAGGTCAGGGGTCAAGTTCTTTTTTTTTTTTTTCTTAATCTTTTTTTATTGTTTTTTATTTTTATTTTTTGACTGTATTTTTTCCCATTACCTTTACTCCCCTTATACAACTCTTCCACCTCCAGTACCCCCTCCCCTCAGGCGTCAAGTTCGAACTGCCGCTGTTCCTGCAGGGGTAAGCACCAGGAGTTCCTGCCTGTGGTAGGCACTGAGTGGTGGCCCTTCAAAGCTGTCCACACCCCACTCCTTGGGTGAGATTCTCTAGGAACAGGCGAGATGACAGGGAACTGGGAACTTTGCAAATGTAAGTAAGGTTACTGATGTTAAAATAGGGAGGTCATCCTGAATTACCTGGCGGGCCCAGTCTAATCACAAGAACCCTAAAAAGCTGAGAACTCTCATGCTGGAAACAGCAGAAATGAAGCAGAGAGGAAGTCCAAAAGAATCCCAGTCCCAGAAGGACCTAACATGCCTTTGCTGGCTCCGAGACATATGGACCCGTGTTCAAGGACAGAGGGAGGTCTTTGGGAGCCCAAGGTAGGCCTAGGTGACAGTCAGCAAGGAAATGGAACTGGTTTATAACTGCAAGGACCTGAATTTTTTTAAGTCCTCACCCAAGGATATGTTTATTGGTTTGAGAGAGAGAGAGAAACATCGATATGAGAGAGAGACATCCATTGGTTTCCCGCTCCCCCCCAGGTCCCCCCATCCTCCCCACCCCCTCCCCATATGTGCCCCAACTGGGGATCGAACCTGCAACCTAGGTATGTGCCCTGACCAGGGATCGAACCCACAAACTTTTTTGATGGGCAGGTTGATGCTCTAACCAACTGAACCACTGGCCAGGGCACAGGGAACTGGATTTTGGCAACAACCTGAACATGCTTGGAAACACATTCTTCCCACAGCCTCCCAATAAGACCCAATCTGCTGACACTTTGATTTTGGCCTTTTTAAAATCAGTCAAACCAGCCCAGACTTGTGACCCACACAACTGTGACATAATCAACTTGTGCTGCTGTAACCCATGGAATCAGTGGTAATTTGTGACCCATCAGTGATAGAAAACTGACACACTGCCATTTGCTGGCTGGTCATTTTTTGGATCATTTGACAGAACAGCAAGCACACGTGAAAACTTGAACACTGCATCAGGACAGACACAGAGAAAGGGATTGTGATCAGTGTGTCCACGTCTAAGCTAGGAGCCAAGTACACTACGTCCAAGAGAAAAGATCCCACCCCAGTGAGAGCAGAACACAGATCCACACGTGAAGATAAGAGCTAACTCACCTGCTTCCCTCATTTCTATGCTCATTCCCCAGATCTGCGGGAATTTAAGTACAACGTTCTTCCTCTAACATAGCACACGTTCCACCTTGAAAAGCCAGTGAATCTGGAGCTGCTGTGTGCTGTCTGCCTGATCTTATACACTCTCAAGTCAGGACTTCTGTGGACTTAGTAGTTCAGCCCCACCCACCCCCTGCCCCCCATCAAGGAGGGAGCCATGAAGTATAGGAATTTGCAGACTTTAGGGGCCTTCCGACTTGAAATTAAAATGTTTGAAGAAAATAGTTCTGAATTCTCCTTAATGATTACAATTTGGGGTATCAAATCAAGTCTCATTTTTTTCTGAGTCATCTAAAAATCTCTTCTTCCAAGAGGAGAAATGCATGAGCCAAAACAAGTTCTGAGTGATATCAGAGACTACGTGAAGACAGGAGTCAGTTTTTTGGGATAACAAATCCCCATCTGGCTTGTGAGTTGCAGGCTTTTTGGCCAAAAATTTCCAATCCTAGCTCTTGGGAGTTTCCCCATGATCAGTAATCAGCCAAAATATCCCTGTGAAGTTGTTGAATGGTGCTTTCTGGCTTTGGCATTTTTGGCACAAGCTGATGAGATTTATGGACGAGAGATCATTAGGTAGACCTGAAACAGAGGAGTATGGCATTGGGCCTCAGTAGTGGGCCTTCTGGGTACGTTCTGCAAAAGTAAGGCAGCTCCAAACGCTCCCAGTCCTATGGCCCATATGCTTCCTAGTCCCTCTCCAAGAGCTGTTTCCGGGAACTCTCAGTTACACAGGAAAGTGCCTGCACAAGGTCCCCAGATATTGTTTCAGGGGAAATAGGAAACTTCCATCCGAGGTGTGGTGTGATAGCAGGGCAAATTCTAGTTTTTAGCCCTCTGGCCTTAATTTATGGTGTTTGCCATCTATCATGTCACCCAGTGATTGAGAAAACCAACTGAATCATTACCAAGGTCTCGTGCAGAGAAAAGTTGGGTGGCAACCAAAGAACAATGAAGATAAAGCCAACAGTTGATTTTATCGTATAGCTTAGCCAAATCTTGAGTAAATCAGAGCCAGATGCTTACCATGGAGTGACTAGGGATGCAAAGAGCAGGGTGCAGGGGCCTTGGGGTTTCGTGGTTAAGGGTTAACAACTGTCTGCTAGCAGATTTTTAAATGAGTAGAGAGGAAAGAATAACTTGCTAGCCAAGCAAAAAAACAATACATACAATTTAAGCATGATAATCTTTGGCTCTGGCAATCTGGGATTTGGTTTGTGGGTCTTGAGTGGACGTGTGCAGGAACAAATCACTCCATTGTCTACTCGATCCGGGCATCGGGTAGAGGCCGTTTCATCCGGTCTGAAGATTGTCAGAATCCTCAGCTTCAGGTCTCCATCTGGCACGGTCTTCCAGTGATCTGAGGATTGCTTGGGTCTCTTGATTTGAGAGACATAAATCCAAGTGTCAGCCTCTCAGAGATTTACTGCTGTGCTTGGTATTTCCTGATAGTACCCACTAAGGTTCTTTTTACTGGCGTTTGAAGTCTGTCTGTCTCTGGTGTCCCTTCAGAAAACTGTATGTTCAGGGATTAGGTCCTGCGACTGTTGCCTTCCCGTGCAGCTCCAGGTCTTTCAGGACATGTCAAGTTGCTTGCAATCTACTTTTTCCATCCAAATTTCTGCATCTGAGGCTCTATATCAGAGGTCCCCCAAGCCCTGCTCAGCTCCACAGGTTACTAGAAAGACTCACAAGACTCAGAAAAGCATTTGTATTCACATTTATAGTTTAATGCAGCAAATGGGTACGAAGTAAAATGGGCAAAGGGGAAAGGTACATGCGTCAAAGCACAGGAGAAACCAGGCCCAAGCTTCCAGCTGTCCCTCCCAGGAGCATCCCACGGGGCACATTTAACTCTCCCAGCAATCACACGCACGTGGGGAGAGTGGCCGATCAGAAAAGCCCACCTGGGCCTTAGGGTCCATGCTTTCATGAGTGGTCCATTCTTTCTATTAAGTCCAGGCTTTAGAAAATATTTAACAAATTCTTTTAGCTCCATCTGCTATCAGATCTCAAATGAATCGCAGAGATTTTGCTCTGGTTCTGAAAGGATTTAACATTCAAAGGCAGCTGAGCTTCGGAGTTTCTCCTGTCTTAGCCAGTGCCTTGCCAGACAGGAAGGCCAGAACTGGGTAATTGTCTTGGACTTCTCTTTTTGTTTCAATCCCTATCACCGGTCAGTTACCAGGAGCTGCTTACACATCCTCTGTTACGTGTCCATCTGTTTACGGAGTAGGTGAATGCAGTTACTGGAAGAAGAGAGGTGTGCGTTTCTGTGCATTAAGATAACATAGTAAGCAGATGCCACCCAAGAGGAAGTAGTACGTTGCCTAACATGCATTTACACAGGAATTTATGGATCACATAAGAACTTTATTAAAACCCTCTGTTTTGGAAGTGCCAGTTTCATTTGGCAAAGCTGATTGTTCACAGAGGAGATCCCAAGAATGTTTGGGGGCCTTTTATGTCTTTTCCCAGCGGCTTTGTGAGTCTCTCTTCATTGATTGTAGCAAAGAAAGGAAGTGTTAGTACATTTTATCATTATGCAAATAAAAGAACCAGCCTTTCAATAACTTTCTTAAGATAAATTCTTAATTTTCATTAGAAAGAAAAGGGAGAACTCCATTACAGAAGAACCTTGCTCCCAAGCTGTTTGCAAAAACAAGTCTTTTATGTCGTCAGTTTCTAGTACTTACATTTCTTCTGGTAAGCCATGCAAAAGGCAGCGTTCAGATGCGTGTACCCTGATAGATCGGTAAGTAGGCAGACAGGGACGCAGATAGATAGATCAGGAAAGCCATGATAAAATACCCATGGGCTTTCTCCCTGTTCCAGGTGCTGCTGAATTCAGGGAGGGTATGGAACTTCTCTCCCTACAGCTCCTTTCAACAGCTGCGGTCTTTAGAACAGTATCAACGTGGAACAAGTGCAAACGCTTGTGCTACCAAAGCCCACAGCGATTTCTGCCCGTACCCCACCTCCCTCTCCTGCCAGCCCCAACCTGTGCCTCTGGGCTCAGCACTTCCCGGTTGCGCTTATGACTCCTGAAACTCCCCTTGATGAGTCTGAAGGACAGTCTCTGGTACATGGACAAACGAAGAGGAGAGGAACAGCAGGTGCTATCACCAAATAAGCTGATCCTGCCTGTCATTTAACTGAAAAGCTCAGAACATAACTCCTTCTATTACCAGCAGCAACAACAACAACAAAAGCCTTTCAACCTGCATCTTCAACTTCCTGCGAAAAAATTGTCATGCAATTCAAAGCCTCCTTCTTGGGACAGGAGCACAACAGCCCTGGCTGAAGTGGGGAGACAGGCACTCGATCACTGCCCCCACACCTGCGGTCTAGGAAAATCCAAACCAGTAACCCAAGGCACCAAAAACCCCTCCCACAGCCTCTCCTCCCAGGCTCCAAACCTTGTAAAAGCAAGTACGGAGATAAAACGGCCATTCTGATAAAGCAACCCAGGCTAATGGGGAGGCACACAGGGCCCTGTTAGAGGTTGCTTTAGGCCACAGACACGGCTCGAGTTGCCCCATGGCCTGAAAGAATCCATGTCTCAGGCACATCTGTTTCGAAGCTCCACGCAAGCGGCCTCCTCCTGACTCTTGCCTCAGGCTGAGTGTCTAAACCCATTGGAGAGAAACAGCAGGTGGGAAATAGCAAGACTCCCACTGGTCTTACTAAATGGACCCAAAGCAAAGACCTGCCTATGGTCCGAAGCATTTTCTCCTGTGAAAAGCAGATACCCCTAAGAGGTGTGTGCTGGAGGGAGGGTCCCTGAGGGGGCAGTGGCCTCCATACGCTTCAGGAGTGGTTTCCAACTGTGCTTCTTGGAACCCAAGGGTGCCCTGGGTTACATAGCATGTTCTAGGTGCCACAAATGTTTCGACTCACACTCATAATAGCATTTCTTAAACGGTAATAAGTCTCAACACAATCTCAAATGTGCTTGCTCTATGCTAACTTTGATGAGGAAGAAAGCCAAACGACAGATTACCCTCATGCAGCTTAACTTGTTTTCAAGTTTATATCTCTACCGATCTTTCTAAATTCAAACACACATAAAAATAAAAAAATAAAAATAAAAATGTACATATGATCTAATACTTAATGAGCTATCAGGCAAGTTTGGCTTGTTCGTTCACTCAATAAATATTTGTATACATACTCGGTGGTAGGCTGTTCTCAGGATACTTTTATGTAACCACAAACAAGGTTCAGGTACATTTATTCAGCCTCTGCTGAGCTCCAATTAATAAGCAATGACAAGTAAAATCAGGACACTTTTCATTGTGTTATTGTCATAAAATTGATACACTTAGCATTTCTAAGTGTGCAGTGTCTGTTGATTGGCTTTTATATTTATGATAAGAAAGTAAGCTAGGTGTCAGATATTGTTGTCAGACCCACTTTGAAACAAAAGTTCTACAGATTCTCTTTCATGCTTTTGGATCCATTTGACTGAAGAGAATCTTGAGATTGCAAGGTAAGCTGATTATCTGTTTGGATTTTCTGGATATTGTTTGTTCCAAACAGATTATAGAAACAAATTGGATATGGAGGCTCACGGAGACTGCAAATGGCAGCTCCAGTCCTGGCTTCCGGTCCCTGTGGCGTTCCAAGTGCATTCGTTCTTCCCTTTGAAAGGCTTTGCAGTGATCAGGAAAAGGTATTACGGATTTATTGAATGAATTGACACTTACAGAATGCTGCCCTTGTGGGCTTTATGTATTGGGAGACTGAGTAAAATTTTATCTAGGAAAAAACATGCTCCTGACATGTTTTAATTACTGGTTGGAAGAATCCAGCAGATGGAGGGACAGAGGTTTGATGAGCTCCATCCTCTTGTACTGAGAAAGAGAACAGGGAACTCTCGGGGCTTCAGACTATTAACATAGGAAAGTAGTCAGACACAGGGCAATTTCTTATGAAATTCTAAGGTTCCAGAACCTTTTTAGTTCCCACAAGTTGTTGGGGGTTGTTGTTGTTGTTTGGTTTGGTTTTTTGTTTGTTTGTTTGTTTTGGTAATACCTGCAGCCCCTTTCTCTTTGCCCTTTCTTAAGCATTGACAATAGAACTGTTACAGCAAAAAAAGTCTGTTGGTCTATTCTAAGGGACACAAATAAGAGAGCAGCTAGGGAGACTGTGTCCTACCCTAGGCTAGAAACACGGTCAGTGCTGAGAGCTCTGCTTTGCCGGAGAGACCTGATTTGGATCCTGGCTCCTGGGTCACCTGTGCTCTCAGTGCAGGTGGCAACCTTTGCCCTCATTCCTGATAAGCTGTCTCTTCTCCTTAGTTGTAGCAAATATTCCAAACATGCAACATGCTCCCAAATTCCCTCCTCTAGCCTAGCCTTCCTCAAAGTGCATGTAAGGGAGTCATCACAGGTGGAGAGGAACCTGTGTCATGATGAAGAACACGCAGACTACCTGGGCCTGAATCCCAGCTCCGCCACTCGATAGCTGCATGAACCTGGGTCAAGTTAATCAACTTTTCTTGTTCCTTGGTTTCCTTATCTGTAAAATAAAGTAAAAATATGGTGGTGAATTTTACATGTCAACTTGACTGGGATATGTGATGCCCAGGTATTTGGCCGAACATTTTTCTGGGGGTGTCTGCGAGGTGTCTTGGATGACAGTAACATTTGGTAGACTGAGCAAAGCAGATTGCCCTCCCCAGTGAGGGTGAGTCTCAGCGAATCAGCTGACAGCCCAGTAAAATGAAAAGTCTTGCCCTCCCCTGAGTAAGAGCGGATTCTCCCTGCCTCACCGCCTTTGAACTGGAGCATTTTTCCTACCCTTGGACACAAACTAAAACGTTGGCTCTTCCTGGGTCTCGAGTCTGCTGGCTCTCGGACTGGAACTTACTGTACCATCAACTCCACTGAGTCTGCAGGTGCCAACTGTAGGTCTTAAAACTTTTCAGTCTCCATCACCAGGCGAGCCAATTCTTTATCATGAATCTGTTCTCTGTTGGTGCTATTTCTCTGAACTCTCGGGGTACAAACAATAACTCCCTCCTCACGAGTTAGCTTCATGACCTGGTAGGTGGAAGGCCCTTGATAGCGGGTAGAGAGCAGCTGGGAAGGCCAAGTTCTCAGCGAGCATTAACTCCCCAAGCACATAACTCTCTTCTCCTCTGCAGTCACAGAAGTGACCAAGGAAATATAAAAATGAATCCACAGCAGCTCTGGAGAGCCCAGAGAGAAGCCAACCAGCGGCTCACATCAGCAGGATTTTCTGAAAGATAAGGGGAGGAAAAAATTGACAGCAAAACCTACAAAAATAAAGAAGCCACAAAACCAACAGGTGAAAAAAGAAAGCTTCACCCTCCCCCCAAAAAAGTAAATTTCCCACTGGTCCTCTAGAGAATCCTTCAAATCTTAAGCACCAGAGAATAAAATAAGAAAAATTAATTCATCACCAGGTGACAGAACAGCTATTCTAACTTCCCACTTTCAGAACAACTTACTCCACTACTTATCTCAGTCAAATTTTAAACACTGCTTCCTAAAACGAGAGTGCTAACATTAAAGTTTTGATGTTCAAGTCAGTGTGTGGGCTGGAGGATCAGGGTTCTGTCCCAGATGACTTAAGGCCACAGTGATGCTGGATAGACTGATCCCAGGAGATGAGCTACACCTGTACCCTCAATCCATGGTTCTCAAGCTTGGCCATACATGGACACCATCTATGGAGCCGAAACTAGCGAGCCTGGAGTTGAGCCTCCAGCAGGTCTGGTGTAACTGCTCAGAGGTGCAGCCTGAGTACTGCAATTTTTAAAATCTCCCCAAGGTGATTCCAGTGCAGGTCAAAGTCGAGAATGTGCTAACTCCGAGCCTCGATCAGTAGTCTCTCCCACTCACAAACTAGTGGAGATTGGGTATCTGTAAGGCTGAAGTAGATGAAAGTGTCCAACGTTCAACCATTTTTTACCTATAAACATGACAATTTCATATGGTTTGTTGAGTATCGGAAATTGGAGGGAAGGAGATCTTTGTTATATAGTGACAGAAAGTTTAGCAATACTGTCACTTGCAGTAATGCGGAAAATAAAAAATATGCCCAATGTGTTGGGCTATCTAGCTGGAGATATTTACAGGCAAAATGTTTAAAGTATTTATGGGAAATGTAAGGGGACAATGATGCACTGAGGAAAGGCTGTTAAACTCCAAAGAGCTGGGAATTTATGGCTTTGAAAAGTCTCAGCCTCCCTGGACAGCAAAGGATGCTAATATTAAGAAATGGCTTCTGAGCAAAGATCAAGTACAAGGCACTGCCAGGAAAACCGCTTCCAAAAATGAGCTGAAGGGAAGGCTGTAATATTCTTTGTTAACATCTCAGAAATAGCAAATTCTATCAAATATCAAGTATACCTCAGTATACCATTCCATTAAAAAAAATCCTTTAAAAATGTCAAGAGTATGCCTGAGTGATCCTCTAAAACAAATAAAAGTGCTTCTCAGGAGCTTACAAGGCTTGGAGCATCACTACTAGGGAAGAAGCTTCACTTGGGGAAGTTCCTCAAACTGGTACCTGTTCATACTGGCTATCCTTTGCGTAAACAAAAATAATGGTAGCCATTTTTAATGAGATTCTTCTTTTCTATTTACACTTTGTGGCCCAACACCCTGATTCCGTGGCCCGTAGCATCCAGGAAGCCAACAGCACTGTCCCCGTTCACCAACAGTCCCAGAGATCTCTGACGGGGCAGATGTGTGGCTGTTTGGAGGCACACATCTCAACCACGTGTGCTTGGAGTGCCTGATTGTGAATTCTTTACCAGGGAGACAGCCCGGGGTTTGCCGAGTCACATGCAGAAAGGAAAATTGAGAGCCAGAGCTCAAAAATGTGTGCAAATGACCGAAAAAGGCAAAGGAGGCCTGGATTTTTGTCATTCTGGGAGCAGAAAGGAGGAAGGAAACTGAGAGGACAGCAATGGCCTGCGCAAGGGACCTCGGGGAGGGGAGAACCTCAGGGGCTGGGGGGCAGCTTTGATTCTGGGACCTTTGACAATGAGAAGGGAGCAGGACAAGCTGACCTGAGCCCCAGACGGAGACCCAGAGCTCGGCTGAGCTCGGCAAGGCCTGTGTGCAGCTCACAGCAAGCACCGACACCAAGAGAGAGGCTGACATCCTCTCTTGCCCATTGGCAGGAAGATTCATATCCCTTTTATTTTCCTGAATAGAAATGGCTCAGAGCACAGCATGTCGGCCAGGATGTGACAGCCGGGAGAGGCCTGTATGTCAGAGACAAGCAGGAGCAACGCGCGCTCCTCGGGCTCCTTGCCCAGAAGGGTAATCTCTCAGAACAGCGAGTCTTATTTAGGCAAAGATGTCAGGCTCCTGAGACCCATTTATGTGACTTGTTTCTGCTCCGTCTTGTACTCGGGGTGTCTGGATAACTCTTCCCTGGGAATAATAAACCCACTTTATCTCCTTAGGGGATTCTGCACCTGTGGGGGATGCATCATCCGGAAATCAAATTAAGTGCCCGCTCACACCAAGCCTCTCTCACTTGTTGCGGAGAGCTGGGTTCAGTGGCCACAGGATAATACACCGCCAGGGCCCATCCTGAGAAGGAAATGTGTTTCAGCATCTAGAAGTTCAGTTTCAACACTCAGAAATCACCCGTCTTGAGGAGGAAATGAACCCAGCTCACCTTTGACCTTGCTCACTGGAAAGCAACGAGACATCTCTCTGCATCAGATGATGGGCTTGTGACCCTGAAGGACACTTGCTCTGTCTCCTTCATCTCAGCAGCTATAAACTCTGAGCAGCAGACCTGAGCACACGAGGAAAAGGGCCTTCCTTCATGGGCATGGTCAAGGATGGGTGGTCGGAGACCACAGCAAGGTCAGGGATAGAGGGAACCCCAAGCAGCAGTTTAATTGGCCTTGGCATACCCTAGACAGCTTCTTGCACAATAAACTCATCTTCCTAATTATTAGCTTAATTAACTGAATTATCAGTGGGGCTAATATTTAAGTTAGTTGGAATTCTCTCAGTCACTCACAGAATCACGCAGAACCAGGAGGGATGGGGCGGAGCTAACTCTGATGGGTGATTGGGAGTGACAGGCAGCCCCACTCTGGTCAAGGCCTACTGGGGGCCTGGTTAAACCCTGCTTACACTGGGTTCTGGGTCAGTCGGGCCCCTGCCTCCCCACCTGAGCTCTCCAGTAGTCTTCAGGGTTGGTTTTGCTCAATGGCATTGACTTTACCTGGGGTACCAACAGGGGAAATTGGCCCCAAGTCACCACCACGCAGGTGCTCACCTCCATCCTCCACGCCCCCCCACCCGCAGGAGCCTTGTTCTTACACTTCACTGAACTCTCCCATCCTCAGACTTTATGACCGAGCTCTGATAGCGCCTCCTGGCAGCCTTGTCAACTGGCTTCCTCATCGTCCTTCATGTATCCATCGTGTGTAGCATATTGGCTTACGGGGAAAAGCATTCAATAAATGTTTGATAAAGAAATGAATCGATTATCCTGTGCTTAGCATTTTTTACACTCTCTCATAATTGCCCATTTCCTTACTTATCACTCCAAGTCCTGGAACTCCTGGAGGGCAGGAAACTTATTTTATTCATTTGTATGTCCCCACTCGTAATAACTCATGGCACAGAAAAGGGCCCATTTACCAGCAAGGGGAGAAGAGCCCACCTAATCTTGGGAAACTGTTTTGTTTTCTGTTTAAAAATTATACTTAAATAAGCTAAGTTTTATACAAATATTTCTGACTCATGAAAGACTTTCACATGTCTTATCATTGCTCATCCTCATGGAAGTTGGGAAGGAGAAGCTGTGAATCAAATACTTGTATCATTCTCATTGTACAGACAAGAAAACCAAGGCTCACAAGGTTGCAAGGATTGCCTGTGATCACACGGCTTGTAGATGCAGCCAGAGCCTAAGCTGGGTTCCCTGATGCTGAATCTGTGCTCAGTTATTTTCTAATCAACAGCAAAAGTTTGTTCTGATCTCTTACCCACCAGCCTGTCTCCTTGGAGTACCCTCCCCTCAGCGGCTGTGAATGCATGCCCACTCAGGGGTTGGCTCATGGCAGTTTAAGGGTTAAGCTCAAAACTCATACAGAAGTCTTAGCCCTTTAAGATGATGTGCCTAAAAATTGATGTCTGGAACAGAATGATCCTCCTGTGTAAGAATTTCAGGCACCAGGCCAGGCAAGGAGAAGGCAGAGAATGACTAGGCAGGAAGCTGGGTGACCCAGGTTCTATGTGTGAAAGAAGGAGACTTTTAGTGAAATAGGAAATCCAAGAGCCAAACAGCAGTTCGGGCCTCTACCTGACGAAGATACAAGTGGTCAGGGTCCCATAGCTGGTTTCTGGAAGAGCTCAAGACAGACAAAGAGGGCAGGAGAGCTCAGCGGCCTCTATGCTCACACAGCCTCGAAGTAGACATTTGACCTTCTCTCCAAATGAAGTCACAGCCCTAAGGATGCATAGACAGCCCTGAGGAAAGAAGACGTCATCCTTAACCTTGCCCTTGAGTTTCCGTCTGCGCCGCACTGCCTCTAGTGCCGGACGGCTGCGATGACTCCGCTAGAATTTGTGACTATTGCAATATACAGCATTGCGTTCTTTTCTATAAAGAGTTGTAATTTTTGAAAGATTTTATGTATTCATTTTTAGAGAAAGGAAGGGAGGGAGAAAGAAAGGGAGAGAATATGGATGTGCAAGAGATACATCCATCAGTTGCCTCTCAGGTCCCCCAGCTGGGGACCTGGCCCACAACCCAGGCACAAGCCTGACTGGGAATCCAACTGGCAACCCTTTGGTTTGCAGGCCTGCACTCAATCCACTGAGCCACACCAGCCAGGGTAAGAGTTGTAATTTAGAAAATGTAAACATTGAAGATATTCCATAACTTTCATGTCTCTTTTTTAACTATTTCAATAGATAAGGAGCCTCAAGAAAATGAAGTGGCCCAGGTGTCTCATAACATCTGAGAGGTGAGTCCTCATCTGAAAATGCACAAGGGTGGAGTAAATGACCCCTCGGATCCTTCTAGGTTTAACCACCCCCAAGGGCACAAGAGTCACAGTTGTCACAGTGTGTCAGTGCTTGGTGTGGCCTAAATGCTCCTTTAGCAAACAGGAGGCAGAAGGGAAGGACAGAGAACAAATTCTGACCACACTGGTGTCTCTTCGCAGCAGAGAGAGCAAAGTGGGGCCTCAAAGTAGGAGAAAAGAATGGGGATCATTTTTGCAGAATTTTTTCCTTATCCATAAAGTCGCATTGAGACTGACTGTGGGTTTGAACTAGAAAGGAGCCCAGAATGTTCCACTGGGAGCTCATCTGTCCTCCTCAGATGCCTTAGGAGCAGGGCCCTCACCCTGCAGCTGACCTGCTCTGGAAGGCCCCTGTACAGATGCCCTACCATGGGAACTGCGCCCCAGAAGGGCTGGCCATTGGTTCCAGTTTGTTTCTTGTTCCCATTAGAAGCTCTGTGGAGAACAGTGATTGTGGCCATGGACCAGGAGGCGGGGCTGCTGCTGTGTCGGGAGGCAGGTAATGCAGACAATCCTGGGTGCCCACGGTGGCCAGGCTGCGGCTGGTGCGGCTGGTGCTCAGCACAAACACTCACTCTGCATCTGTACAACTGACACATAGGCCTCCTTGGATGGGGGATGGGGACTGCGGCCAGTGAATGAATGAGGGAAGAAACCTCTGCTCACCTCCTGCTTCTGAGTCACCTGCTGACCTTGGGCAAGGCCATTAACCTTGATTTGGTTCATTTAGGACCCTCCTCCTCTTCCTGGCCAGTAAACCCCAAGGATTGGAAGTCCCTGGTCCCCAACAAGGATTCTCTGTCCCCTCATCCCCTGGCACCCAGCCAAGCCTTCTTCCTGGGTACCGTGTGCCAAGGAGGATGCAAGCATCTCCCCAAACTTCCCATCACACCTGCAGCTGTGCTCTGGCAAAGAGCACCCAGTGCCATTGCAGCTGAAGCCTTTTAACCCGGGGTGACTTGCTTCAACTCTAGGGGTAACTGGGCCTGGCCCCTGCTTTTGCCTCAGTCTTCCCTTTTTGAAAAGCATCTGCATGAAAAGAGAACCACCTGGCTTCCAGGGATGAAGAGGTTTCCTCCAGGGAGATCTACTGACATTGTGTTGCCATCAAAAACCAACAGAGGGGTGGGGCTCAGTGGGACTTTTTAACGCTATTGAGATTAGAGGGAAAATCTGGAATCTGCTATTGTGGGACCTAAGAAGACACACAATCATTGTCCACAACCACATGAAAAGCTGTCCCAAAGAGGGATTAGGTCATTTATTAATCCAAAGGAAGGGCTAGGACCAGCGTGGGAGGTTATGGGAAGGCAGGTCCCAGAGAAGTTGGGAGTTCCAAGTCTCTGTCCCCAGGTTCTTCTCGGACTTCAGAAAGCATGGGCCCAGGAGAAAGACAGCCCCGACCCCCCGGGGCCCTCTACGGCGCAGAGCCAGGGGAAGATGAGGCTCCTCAACTCTAAGTAACTGTGATTGTCAAGGGGAAAAAATGCCCTGGAAATAAGGAAGATACTCCAAACTGAATATTTAACAGAATCAGGTTTTGATCTTTCTGTAATAAGGCATCAGTGGCTCTTTTGAAGCAACAAAAGACTGTTTTATGCAAATTTCCCCTCAGGGTCTTATATTAAGATGTTAACATCCTTCTTGTCACAATATCTACCTTATTACATGAGTCACAGCACTTCCCATCTGCGTGCACTGAGGCAACTCTGTAAGGTTAACTCTCTGGGCTGAGAGTGGGGCTTAACCTTTTCTTTTTTTTTAAGCGAGAACCCCTTCTTGAAAGTTCTAAGGAAACAGTTGAGAAATACAAGATTTAACAACAACAACAAAATGATGGGTGGCCCTGGAACCATCCCTCACAAAGAGAGCGGGCTTGCTGACCTCTGACAGCCACGACTCACCTCCCCGGGGGACCGAGTTCACACCTCCAGTGCTGGGACACGCTGGCTTCGCTCTGCTTCCACCGGAGGGGAGGGGAGGGGACGACGTCTACGCCCTCTGACGCAGCCCGCCCCTCCCCACGCAGCCCTCGGATCTGTCCCTGGGCCGTGGATCCATGTGGTCACAAATGCTGTCGCTCCTCTGCGGGCGCTCATCCACGGCCATGGAACGGAGAAGGTGGTCTCGGGAAAACAAACACCACGAGCCAGGGTCATGGGGCTGGGGGTCTTGTAGGGCGACCTGAAATGGGGGAGGGCAGGCAGCTCCTCCAAATAGACCTGACCAAGGAGCAGCAGGGCACTCGGGGGAGCCAGGTGCCCTCTGGGGAGGGCTCTGCAAGCCTTTAGCTGAGACATTCTCTCCCCCCACCCCCGCTGCCCCCAGGCAGGGCACCAACCAGCCTTCACAGCTCACCAAAAACCAAATTGTAGGGAGGGGCGTACAGCTCTAACAAAAGACTCAGAGAGCGTGTAGAATGTAGGTCTCAAGAAATCCCTGCGGTGGTGTTAGGCTGTGTATTAGCTCGCACCCTAGGGTTTGAATTGCAGCTTTGCCATTTGCCAGCCGTGTGGCCTTAGGTGAGTTGCCTCACGTGGCCTGAACCAGTTTCCTCTGGCGCTCATACCTCCTGTGCCCGGTGAGGAGATGAAATGAGATGATCTTCATAAAGGACGGAGCACAGAGGGTGGTGAAGAGGAAGGGCCGTGGCCAGCTGGCGTTTTTATCATCACGGCCATCAGCACTTCCTAGAGTCTCTCGTAATTTCCCACAAACACACGCGATTTCTAATCCCTGTGCTCAGCAGAGCGTATGTGTTGTGCTTTTTTCTTCAAACTTTTGTGTGTCCTTTTCCATGTTACGTGTACGTGAATAACTTTTGATTTGTGGCCAGTGGCTTTATATTTCTTTGAACTCAGAAGGTTCCACAGGCTTAACATCTCTCCATTTTGTATTTGGTCTTTACTATTATAAACACTGCTCTTCCCATAAGCCTGGCATAAAAAGAGATTTTAGCCCTGGTCAGGTGGCTCAGCTGATTGGAGCATCATCCTGTACATCAAAATGTTGCGGGTTCAATTCCCTGTCAAGGCACATATGGGAGGCCCGGAGCATCCCCAGGTTGGGCAGGGGGCAACAGGCACAGCAGACTCACCCGCCCTCTGTGCCTGTAGTTCAGGAGCTCTTAGGCTTTCAAAGAACCTACAAGGCAGACAGGAGGATAGCTGGCTTCACAGAGAGGCAGAATTGGAGAAGTTTCTGGAGAACCGATGAGCCAAACTGACGGTGCTGTGTAAACATGACAGCCCAACGGGATGAGTGTAGTCGGAGGCCACGACCGCACATGGCTTTACAGCCTATTAAAAGCTAGAAATGAGCCTAGGCTGCCATACGTACCTGAGCCAATAAATCAGACAAAGGTTGGTTACACGGTGTTCGTGAACAGGACAGTATTGCAATCTCGGAGCTCACAGGGGCTCACTCTTCACCTGCCTGTAGAAGGGAGTGAGCAAGTCCATCACAGGAGCAAGCGAGTCCTGGCAGGTGGCTACACGCCTCACAGAGAACAGGAAATGGGCGATACTGAGCGTGGAATCTGGAAATCCAGGGTTTGGAGAGGGAAATGTTATCCGTGAGCTTCCCACATTGACCAGATGAAAAGTGTCCTCACTAAGTGACAGGAGTGGCTGACAGGTGCAAGAAGGTGACTCAGCACCCACCTTCCCCAATCTCCCATGTTTGGTGCTAGACAAAATCCGAGCTCATGTCCCTCTCCCAATCAGATTTTGCTTCCAGGGTGAGAGTTCACTATCCATCAGGAACTTTCCAAGCTGCTGTGATGTGCTGTGTTGTGTTGTGTTGTGCTGTGTTGTGTTGTGTTGTGCTGTGTTGTTTTTGTACCTCCCAGAGTAGAACTAACAGCAGGGGCTGAATCTACCAGGGACTGGGGTGGGCATAGTTTGGGGGAATCCCCCAAAGACAGAGCGGGCAGTCCCAGGAGGCGGCGAGGCCCATGTCCAGCCGCTGGATGCATCTGTGGCGGGAAGACTATAGTCAGAGTCGTGGAAACTGTGGGACAGGACTACCTTCCGATCCCAAGTTTCCACAACAGGACACATCTTCCAGGTCTTCCTGTGCAGTGAGAGGCAACCACTTGCAAGTGGTGAACAGAGTCCCCAGGACAGAGTCAGGACACTGAAGTCACATCTTGGTTTGGTCAACTTGTACCAGAAACACAACCTGAAATAGAGCCTCTGGGCCGGAAGATGATGGAGTTATAAAAATTACCTTTATATTTCAACCCCAACCCCCTAGTTCTACTGACCATCCCTCTGAAACATGTTTTCCCTTCAGCCCCACCCCATCAGCCTCTGCTGGACCCTGATCATTTCCCAGCCTGCCTCCTAAACGCGCTTTCAGATGAGATCCTTGCATCCTGGGCATCCCACCCAGAATCCACCCTCTAGAGTGATCTTTCTGAAGTGCAAATGGGATGTTGTCAGCGCCTTCATGAGAAAGGTCAGCCTCCTTGGTCAGCCCAGCAGACTCCCCCGCTGCCAGCTGTCTATTCCTTAAGAGCAAGGAGCCCGAGCAGCTGTTCCTGTGCTCCCAGGACTGAGCACCATGCCTGGCACATGAAAGAACTCTACAGATATTAGCAGAGTGAAAGAATGAACAAATTTTCCCCCAGTCCTGATACTACCTCCACGTCAGCCCCAAAGGACAGCCTCTCCAAAGGGCCATGCCAAGCACGCCTCAGTATTCTGGAGTGCTCACTGTAACCACCACAGCTCACCTGTGTCATTTGCCTGCACACCTCCACCCCACCCCCACCCTGCCTTTTGAGTTGTTTCAGAACTGAGCGTGGCTTTGGGGAATACACCTGACTGTGATGGCCCCTGAACAAAAGCCTCAGGATGCCCCAGGAGACCAAGGTCACTCTACTGATAGGAAACAACCAATGGCCTTCCCCTCCCCAAGGCTCCCGGGGCCAGTCTCTGAGAACCAGTAAGAGCCAGAGCTTTCCTCATGGGGGGGGACCAGAGGCCACCCCAGCCATGCTCTGCTCCTCTGTGCCCATCAAAGAGGAGTGAATATGATGGGGAGGGCTGAAATGGGGATGGAGGGGCCGTTATAGGCCAAGGGCAGCTCTGAGGTCTTGGCTCTGCTCTTTATGGGGCAGGAAAGTGCCCCCCTCCCGCGCCCCTGCCCCAGGTAGACAGGCAGCGAGAGGAAGGCGGCAGGCGGCTGATAATTTATTGGGAGGCAGGAAAACTGCTGAATTTGACACTAGTGAAGGGAAGATGTCAGTTCGACATCTGTTCCCAACACCTCAACAACTAATTATTTTTCTGTCACTGTGGTCGGCGGGAAGGAAGGGCCCAGGGGCAGGCTGAACCCGTCGATGAAGCGGATTTTGACTGGCAAAATAAATCAGTAAATAAACAAACACAACCCACAGCTATCAAGAACAGTAACACCCAACAGCCCTCCTTACCCATAGGATCAATTGACTTTCGTGCCAGGCCGGGCAGGGGCAGAGAGGCAGGCGTGGGAAGGGCTGAGCCCTACGGTGCCTGCTGCTATTGGTGGTCCAAGGAAAGCCAGCCCCCATTTCTGGGCCTCTCATTCCTTAGCTGCTGCTATTTCATACTCCCTCAACTCGCGTCTTCCTTGTCATCACAATCTGTGAGGACTAGAAGGACCAAGAAAGTTTTTATCCCCAACTTTTTCTACTCTGTCTCGTACTGGATCGGATTGAGGCAATGTGGCAATGCAGAAAACGTTTCTTTCCTGCGCTGGAATATTCTGCCCTTCCATCTTCACCTAGTTACTCCATTCAGCCTTCAGAGCTCAGTGGAAATGTTACTTCCATGGGAAAGTCTACCCTGAGCTCCCTGACAGGCCACATCCTTTTATGATAAAGGAAATTGCATGGCCCACCCCATCTCCTCTCCCCCACCCCCAACAACGTGGTCCAGGACCCTCTGACTCCCGCAACAGCCTCTCACCACCCTCGTTCCCACCACTGATGCTCCCCTGCAGTCCGTTTCCACACACAGCCGAGGTCCTCCCAGCCTCAGGACCTTTGCACATGCTGTTCTCTCAGCCAGAAACAATCTTTCCCCAGATCTCGGCAGCATCTGCTCTGGGCTCTTCCAGTTCTCCATCCCTTTCCGAAGGGCCCTCCTGCACCACCCTACTAAACCAGCCACCTGTTAGTGACCCTGCTTTATTTTCATCATAGCACTTGTAAATACCCAAAGTCACATCTGTTTATTTTGAAAGTATACGTTTGTGTGTGGTCTCCCGTGCTGGGGCCTAGGCATCAGGAGGGCAGGGTTTGCCCCATTCACTACCACATCCTCAGCCCCTCAAATAATACTGATGTATAGGCTGGATCATCAGAATACCAGGGAGTGTTGGTAATAATTTAGAGATTTCTGGCTGATTTCTCTCTGCCTCTCCCCTGAACCGTGAGCTCCATCAGGGTGGGGACCGCATTAGTGTTTGCTCATCATCGTATCCAGGCCTCCACCACCTGCCTGATACAGAGTAGGCACTCTATAAACACTCCCTGAATAAATGCATGAATAAGAAAATGAATGCATGAGAACGGAAAATCACAAAGGAAACACAAACATCAGGTTCTATCACGAAGGGAGATTAGAGCCGGTCCTATCTCCCGATTATACTTGCTAACACTGGGAAGCAGTCGTGGGGATAATTTAAAGTCTGCCCTCCCCCAGCTCAGTTCACTCTATTGCTTTCCTCAAGGCATTTTAGAGGGAGGGATGGGCTCCTGGGGACGCACGCTTCTGCTTCTCCAATCTCTCCTGCATGTTTAGTTCAGGCCCACAAAGCCAGTTGCTGGGTTTCCCAACTTGTTTCCAGCACAAGGGGCCATTTTCCCCAATTCGGTGCTCAGAGTCACATCACGTAAATATTATGGTTTTCTACGGTGGCAGCAGAGTGAAGTTTCCATCTCACTCCAGGCAGCCTGCAAGCTAAAATTGTAGCAATCATGCCCCACCTTGTGTCCCCAGATTACATGGGAGGGGCTGAGAAGGCACCAGGAAAGCACTGTGACCGAGTACTGGTGGACGGTGCGCAATGCCATGAATTCCACGGCCACACGTTTCAGAAGACAGAACGGAGTTCCCAGCGCATCTGCCACTCCGAGGAAACCATCATTCCCAGCTCAGGGACATAAACCTTTATAGTCCCCAGCTTTCTCAGAGCATAATACCAGTTTCCAAGGGAATTCATCACACCCCAGCCACAGCTGATTTCATAACAGCGTTCAGTGTGGTGATTCAAATTTCGGTGTGTCCCCCAGAATTAGTCTAGGGCTCAAAGAAGCCAGGGCACAGACAGACATAAAAACACAGTTAGCAAAAACATCAATAGCCATGACGCTGAACTCCTTTCCTTTGCTGGTCAATATCTTTTGATCCGTCCAATGTCTGTGTCTAAGCCAAAATACTGGAAGAACCAAATGGAAAATGCCACAGGGTAGTCCTTTCAGAATAGAATTCCTTTGGTGCTTTTCTAACTTTGCATTTTAAGGTCTTACAATGTGACCGCGATGATTTCACCTCTCTTCCCAACATGTCCCAGGGCTAACTCACCAGCACTGGCCCATGGGTTTGCACAAAGAGTGCAGGGTTAGAAGAATTATGTATTATCATGTGGCACAGTGGAAGACATTCAATCATTCTGGGCCTCAATTTCCTCCTCTCTAAAATGAGGATGGTAGATCCTGCCTCCTGAAACTGTACTGTGGATTAAGAGAGGTCATCCACAGGGGCTTGCGATAGATGCTTGGTAACAGTGCTTTCCTTTCCTGGGACACCACCTCAGTCCACGGCTTTCCTCAGTGTCGGCCTGGGTCTAATTGCCTGCCGCTGGCTCCTGCTTCTGGCTTGAAAATTTCCTTCCCTCTTTTTCCTTGTGTTTGTTCCGACTTCGGAATAGATTACGAGCTCTTTGGGGACAGAAACTGCCTTTTCTCTTTCTCTTGTAAATCACGGCTTCACAACATCTCGCTGTCTTGACTTGTGTATGAGACATACTGAGGCTCTGTTAACTGGGGGGACTTGGACCCATGAAATTGGTGACATCAGAGAGAAGGAGCTGCCTGAGGCGGCAGGGGAGCTGAGAAAGGACAGCTCTCTATTTTTGGAACATTCTCAGGGAAAAGTGAAGCCATAACATTCATGTTGAAAAAAAATAAGAAATGATTGAACCAAACTAGGCAGCAATAAGAAGGAAGAGAACCCATTAGAAATCCTAGAAATTAAAGGGAAACATCACTGAATTTCACAAATTTAACAGTTGATAAAAACTCAGGACACTGTTTTAAAAAATTTTATAATCTGGAAGATGGCACCAAGAAATTCACCCAGAATTACCCCTCCCTGTATACACACAGGGTATGTGTGATGCATTTCAGACACAGGAAGCAACAGTGAGAGAGAGGATTTTACGTTCATCTAATTTCAGAGAAAGGGGATGGAAAGAATGGCAGGAAATCAATATTTGAAGAGATAATTGCTGAAATCTTTCAAAAATTGGATAAAGGCATGAGTCATTAAATGGAAAATATATTCTAGGTATCTAGCAAAATAAATAAAAATAAATCCACTCATAGACAATGGAATAAGAAGGATCACGCAGAAATCTTAAATTACCAGCTAAGAAGAAAGAGCAATTAGACTAACAGCAGCACCCTCCTGCGGCATAACAGATGCCAAAGACAATAGGGCATCACCCTCTGAAGGCAAAATGAAAGTAAATGTCAACCTGGAATTGAATTCTGCTGTTAGCATCAAAGACCTAAGAACAAAGACGTACACAAATTAAATAAATGGCTCCTCCTCTCACATCAAAGGGGTGAGGAAGCCAGGAGTGGGACTCACAAGGCCTGAGGGTCCTACTTCCCAGGGCTGCTACCTCCCTTGGCTGTGGTTCCTTTCTTCTTGGTCTCTGAAAAGCTCCTGTGTCCATTGAAAGAAGGACAGGGCAACAATGCACCCCTCTTGGCTAAGTCAGCCCCCTTACATCTCATTGGCCACACGGGGCTACAAGAATCTAGGAAATGTGGCCTTTCTGTGGAGCACACAGCTGCCCTAAACAAAGCCGGTATTCCAGTTCTGTTTCTAAGGGAGGAAGAGGACAAGGGTGTGGGCCAGGCAACCAGCAGTCGCTGTCTCAGCTATTACTTAAGGGTGAGAGCAAAATAAAGGCATTTTTAGCCATCAAAAATAGAGAAGAATTTAACATGCACAGCCTCTCGCTAAAAGCACCACCAAGGAAGGACTTCATTCAGAAAAAAAAGTAAATCCGGAAGGAGGACGTGGACCACAAAGGGTGCTGGTCAGCACAGGACACAAGACGTGTCAGTCAGGCCATTGCAATTCACTGTGAAGAAGAAACATTTTTTGACTTTTAAAAGAAAACCAAAATTCCAGATAAAAATTATAAGGTGGTGGGAGTATTTAAACATGGCAAAATGTGAAGGTTTTATAGAGCTGGCGGTGAGTATATAGATTATATACCATTCTTTATATTTGTCTGTAAGTTTGGAACATTTGATCATTTGAAAATTTAGGAGAGGCAGTGTTTACACAGAAGATTCAAACATCTATACATCAAAAGACCGCAAAGTTGAAAAAACAAAAGGTAACACTGGAGGGAAATGCTTCAATATATGCAACAGGAAAAAAATCAATATTAGAATGTAGAGAGTTACTGCATATCAATACAGAAAACCCAAAACCCAGTGGAGAAAGAGGGAGAAGATATGAATGAGATTTTGTAGAAGAAAGAATACAAATGGCTAATATAATTTAAAAAGTGCTCAACCTTGTAATCAGGGAAATTCCATTTAAAACAATGAAGTGGGGACTTCTGGCCAAGATGGAGGCATAGGTAGACACACTGTGCCTCCTTGCACAACTAAAAGAAAGAAACAACAAATTTAAAAACAAAAAATAACCAGAACTGTCAGAAAAATCAAACTATGAAAGTCTGGAAACCAAGGAGTTAAAGAAGAAATATTCATCCAAACCGGTAGGAGTGGCAGAGACAGGCAGCCGGGCTGAAGAGGACTTATGGCAAGGTGGCAGCTGGAGGACTGGGGTGGGCAAGATGGTGGCTGGAGGACTGGGTGGTCCCACACTTGAGTGCGGATAAACTGAGAGAAACGACTGGGGAGAGAGATAGACTATGCAACCCAGGATTCCAGTCCGGGGAAATAAAGCCTCAAAACCTGACTGTAAAAACCTGTGGGGGTTGTGTCAGCAGGAGAAACACCCAGCCTCACAGGAGAGTTCATTGGAGAGACCCACAGGGTCCTAGAATGTACACAAACCACCCACCTGGGAATCAGCACCAGAAAGGCCCAATTTACTTATGGGTAGCTGGGGAAATGATTGAAAACCATCAGAGAGCAGAGCAAGGGGCATTGTTCCCCCACATATGGCATCACAATGCAGCGATGTGGGTTGCCCTGCTCTGGTGAATACCTAAGGCTCCGGCCCTTACTACATAACAGGTGTGCCAAGACAAAAAAAAATATGGCCCAAATGAAAGAACAGATCAAAGCTCCAAAGAAAATACAACTAAACGATGAAGAGATAGCCAACTTATCAGATACAGAGTTCAAAACACTGGTAATCAGGATGCTCACAGAAATGGTTGAATATGGTTGCAAAATAGAGGAAGAAGTGAAGGCCATGCTAGGTAAAATAAAGAAAAATATACAGGCAGCCAACAGTGAAGGGAAGGAAACCAGGACTCAAATCAATGATTTGGAGCAGAAGGAAAAAATAAACATTCAACTGGAACAGAATGAAGAAACAAGAATTCAAAAAAGTGAGGAGAAGCTTAGGAACCTCCAGGACATCTTTAAATGTTCCAACATGCAAATCATAGGGGTACCAGGAGGAGAAGAGGAAGAGCAAGGAACTGAAAACTCACTTGAAAAAATAATGAAGGAAATAGACTTCCGGGAAGTCCAGGAAGCTCAAAGAGTTCCAAAGAAGTTGGACCCAAGGAGGAACACACCAAGGCCCATCATAATTACATTACCCAAAATTAAAAATAAGGAAAGAACCTTAAAAGCAGCAATAGAAAAGAAGACAATTACCTACAAAGGAGTTCTCACAAGACTATCAGCTGATTTCTAAAAAGAAACCTTGCAGGCAAGAAGGGGCTGGAAAGAAGTATTCAAAGTCATGAAAGGCAAGGACCAAGATTACTCTATCCAGGGAAAGTTATCATTTAGAATGGAAGGGCAGATAAAGTGCTTCCCAGATAAGGTCAAGTTAAAGGATTTCGCCATCACCAAGCCCTTATTATATGAAATGTTAAAGGGACTTATCTAAGAAAAAGAAGATAAAAAATACGAACAGTAGAATGACAACAAACTCAAAACTATCAACAACTGAACCTAACAAAAACAAACCAAGCAAACAAAGAACAGGAACAGAATCAAAGAAATGGAGATCACATGGAGGGTATCAGTGGGGAGGGGGAACAGGAAGAGTTGGAGAAAAGGTATAGGGAATAAGAAGCATAAATGGTAGGTACAAAATAGACAGGGGGAGGTTAAGAATCGTATAGGAAATGGAGAAGCCAAAGAACTTGTATGTACAACCCATGAACATAAACTAAGGGGGGTGGGGGAATGCAAGTGTGGTGGGGTGCAGGACAGAGGGGAATAAACGAGGGGAAATGGGACAACTGTAATAGCATAAACAATAAAATATATTTTTAAAAAATAATAAATAAAACAACAAAATGTTATTTTTCACCCACTAGAGAAATACAAATTTAGAAAATTGGGAATATCCAACATTGGCAAGAGAGTGGGAAATGACTACCCTTTGGACCCTGTTGGTGAACATATCATTTGGCAAAATTTGCTTGGATTACAATTTGGTAGTACTTACAAATTTTAACTACCCATGTTATTAGACCCATAGTCATACACTTCTAGAAATCTATTCTACAGAGATCATCAAACATGTGCACCGAACTCCATGAATGAGAAACCTTAGCAGCATTTACTATAACATGTTAGGGAGGAAGCCAATGAGAATAGATACTGGGCAGGTAGCCCCTGCTGTAAAACCTCAGAAAGTTGTTAAAGAATTACAGGAAATAATAATGTGTGCGAATAAGCACTCTGTAAACTCAACAGGGCTCTGCAGCTGTTCTCATTCACCCTCGCCACAATCCTGTGAAGTGGAAACTGAGGTGCAGAGAGACATTCAAGGTCAATCACCACTAAATGATAGGGCTGGGATTCCAGCTGAGGCCTCTCTGACTTTTCCGCGCTTCCCCATGCAAGAAGAGCAACGCAGAAGGGAAGGCTGCTCTTACGTCAGCTGTGATCCTGTTGAGGGGAGGTTGGCAGTCAAGTGTATGTGGCTGACTTCCCACCTCGCTGAGTCTAGAAATTGGGGGTGGGATTCTCTTGAGAACTGGCAGCCTGGGCTGCTGATCTCTGAGTGTGGAGCACGGGGGGGGGGGGGGGGGGGCCAGTTCTCTTCAGCCTCAGTGAGCTCTGATCATGCCGTCCTCTTTGAGATTATAGATGCTTTTAATTTTGCCTTTACCAATGGCCTTGGGACCAGAGGCCTTCAGGCATGAGTGCCTATAAATTGCATCCTATTACATTATTAATTACCGTGTTATCTGGAGTCAAATAACTTACTAACGTTTTGGCAAGCAATGCTGTGCAATGGAAATAGAAATCTTTCCTACTCCCTTCCACTTTGTCCCTTCCCAGCTCACAGGCAGAGTGGGGGCCAGGGATCAGACATGAAAATGTGTCCTAAATCTTTGAAAGAACCACCTGTGGCTGAGAGGCCATGTCCTGGGGGTGTGGGCAGCAATGTGCACAACGAGGGAGGAGCCAACCCACCAGAAACAGAATGAGGGAAACAGACATCCAGGTAGTCTGAAATCTAAGAGAAGGTGGGCGTGGGACCAAGAGATGCCTACCAGCCTGAAGTGTGAAGGCAGCTAACGGAGAGGGGAGGTGTAAGGATGGGTATTAGCTTAGGCGGACAAAGGTGCCAAGGAGGAGCTGCTGCTGGCACTTGAGAAGGCTGGGAGTGTCCAGCAAAAGAAAGCGAATGTTCAGAAATACAGGGTCCATCTGTAGTGCAGGGGAGAGAGGACCCGGGTTCCTGGAGAACCAGAGAGGGAGCCTTCTGGGCTGGATGGGAAACCCTGCAGGTCTAAGGAGCGAGTGGGTGAGCCTGCTGGGAGGCAGGAACGCTGCATGCCTGCCGTTTACTGGAAGTCTACGGCCTGTTCCTAAGACTCCCTTGGCCCTGTAATCACTTCCTGCTTTCCAAATAGTGCCCCAAAGATGACATTTGGGGTACCGCTATCCAGAAGATGATGAGCGTGAGAGCGAGTGGCAGCCCGGAGACCAGCTCTGCAGTAGGAAAGCCCTTTTTACTTCTGTGTCTTGCCGTGCCCTTCCCCCTCCCCTCCCCTTGCTCTTCATCCTCTGTCCCGCCACCACCCTCATCCCATGCATGGAAACTCTAACTACCATGGGGATCCTCTGGCATGAGGACACCCTGGCCAGTTTCTCATGGGCTTTTACAATATTCCAGGACAACAGAAGTAGGGCTGCCTGTGGCTGACCTTCCTGAGTTGTTGGTGACAAGTGGCAAAAGGGCAACCTCTCTGTCTCCCACCACTTTACAGTTGGTCACACAGATGAGTGAGGGAGGGTCGTGATGGGCATTTCGGTTCGAAGCAGACCCTTGGCATCTCCCTGCGGCATCTATACGGCAGGCAAAAGCTCTACCTGCAGAATCGATGTGAGGTTTAACCACATCAGGAAAACCTTGATACGGTGCCTAAAGCAGAAGAGATGCTTCCCAGGTGTCTCCAGGCCCACTCGAGTACAAACCACACAGGATGCTCACTGCCCAGCACCAGGAGCCCCTGCCCTTAGACACTGAGGGTAGCACCACCCTGGATGTCAGCCGTGTGCCTCTGGCACCACCACACTTGATGGGCAGCTGAGGGCCAGCCCCTTCTCAGAGCAGCACTTTGACACTCAGCTGACCCTCCTATTCTTTCACCTGCTCATCCCCAGCCTTGATCTCCCCACTGTTGGAGAGAGTAAGAGACATGGCCAGCCAGGAAGGCAGCATGGGCCACACTAAGGGTGGTCTGCTTCCTTTCCTCCCTCCCTCAAGGTTGCCCTAAATCTTTAGTCTTTTCCCATTTTTTTAGGGCCAGTGGTTGATGCTTGAGGCAAAGCGCTCTGCCTGCCCTGGGCCTGGGCTCTCCCGCCTGGGCGATTGGGGGCCTGGCTGGGCACCAGGGGCCACCAGATAGAGTGAAAGGATGTTGGGGGATGGTGGGTATTTTATTCTCAGCAAAGCTGGAGTAAGAAATCTTGAGGCAGCAGCAGCTGCTATTTCGATTTGAGTGTTGTTGAGTGGAAATCCCAAGTCGTTTATCTGGTGAGCCTGCGAGTCAGGGACAGAGCCTGGCTCTCAGGGCCAGCCCAGTTCCCCAAGCACCAATGACACTTGACAGACACCAAATCCCTGCAGTTTCCAAACAACACCCTGACACTCCAACCCCAGAGCTCCCGGAAAACACCAGGGCTCCCCTAGGCTTTGCTCAGCTGTCCTCACTGGTTGCCAACAATCCCCAGGTGTGTGTGGTCCCTGCCCTCCAGCCCCTCCCCTTTCCCCTTCCTTGCCCACAGTCCCTGCTTCAGCTGGGGAGACTGAGTTAGGCTGCAAAGAGCCCTCTGAGGCACTGGCCAGACAGTGCACAGGCCCTGATTTATGCTGCTTAAAATAACATCACCTGTTCATAAGAGCGTCCTCTGGTGGCTGAACCGATGGCTGCGGTCAACCGGGCTGGGCTGGGCAGATGCACGATTTTCAGGTCACCGAATTCTAGGGCTTCATCAACCTGTGTGCCAAGTAGCCAAAGACAGCAGCTTTTCACTCAGCAAGGCTTGACACCAGACACAGGGCAGAACAGACTCACCACCGCTTTGCCTCCATGCCTCTTCACTCTGCTCTAGTTCTTGTACTCAGAACACAGGGTCTGGGTCATTTTTGTTCAACTACGGTACAATTCAGACTTCACCAAAGGCAATACCAAATAATATCACACGCAGCCATGTATCCAGCACCACACTTGAGAAACGAAGTACCGAACCTGTTGAATACGACCAGGGTGAGCCAATCCTGTTTGCTTGAACCCACACCAGCTGCTACCAGTGTGATAAACTGGGTCTTTACTAGCCCCCTGTGTCTGCTTTTTAAAACTTTTTCTTTATCCTCATGCGAGGACGTTTTTTTGTGTTTTTTTTTTTGTTTGTTTTTTTTTTTGTAAAGAAATCATTGCTTTCTTTGGAGAGAGAGGAAGGGAGAGAAACATCGATGTGAGAGAGATGCCTCGGTTGGTTGCCTCCCCTGTGTGCAACCAGGGATTGTATGTGACCGGACCGGGGACAGAACCCTGAACCTTTCAGTTATGGGACGATGCTCCAACCAACTGAGCCATAGCAGCCAGGGCTATTTTTAAAAACTTTATCTGGAGATAACTTGCAGGTTCCTATGCAATGGTAAGAAAGAATAGAGAGATCCTGAATACCCTTCCTCCACCGGTAACATGTTGCAAAACTAATGCAGATCAACCAGAGAAGTGACGCTGATACAACCCACTGGCCTTCTTCAGCTACCACCAGGCTTACCTGCACTCGAGTGTGTTCGTGTGTGTGTGTAGCTCTGTGCACGTTGACCTCCTGTGAAGATTCGGGGGACCCCACCACCACCAGACACCGAACAGCTGGTTTCCCGACAAGGGCCCCTTTCCCAGCCATGCCGCAGCCTCCAGCAGCCACTCATCTGTCCCCCGTTTCTATTGTTTTGCCATTTCAAGTTATATAAATGGAATCATACGACACGTAACCATTAAAGATTGGCTTTTTCCACTAAACAGAATGCCCTTGAAATGCATCCAGGCTGCTGCCTCTGTTGATAGTTTATTCCTTGTTATTGCTGACTAGTATTCCATGGCACAGATGTACCAGGTTGTGCTTAACTGTAGGATATTTTGGGCTGTTTCCCATTTGGGGCTATTATTTGTAACATCTGATCATTGGTGTAGCAGCTTTTATGTAAACCTAAGTTTTTGTTCTGCTGTGAATAGCTAAGTCTGCAGTGGCTGTGCTTTGTGCTAAGCAGACACTATCATTTCTAAAACATATCCTGGTATCACTCTGTGTACCGTATATTCTCCTGCAACTCATTTCTCTCTCAACATACGTTCTTTCAGTTTTATCCATGTTGATATATGTAGCTCTAGCTTATGGATTTGTACAGACATGTAGTATTCCAGTGTATGAATATACTACCACGCATATTTGTCTGTCTCATTCCAATTCTACCCGTGGGGCCCAACATGCTTCAGAATGCAGAAGGTTTCAGATTCTAGGGAGGTGACCCTGATGCTCATCCCCTGGGGTGTGAGACATCCCTGCAAGGTCCCGGCCAGCTCCCTGCAGCCAGGCGCATGGACACCCCTCCAGGGAGAGCCATGAATGTTCTCGGAAAGTGGGATAAGTAAAAGACTATAAATAGCCTTGAGCAGGGCAGGCTCTGCCTCCAAATGAGCTACACAAAGACCTGTATCCTCGTTTCTTCGGATGAGACAGCGAGGCCCTGACTCAGTCAGCCCTGGCCTCCCTCCCTGCCCTGCTGTGGCCGCAGGCTCCCTGCTGCTCCTCTGCTCAAAGTCCCAGGCCGACTCCTGCCATTTCCCCTGGGGGGCTCTTCCCCCAGCAAGTGCCAGGCCTCCTGACCCTGCAGGGGGCTTTCATTCCACAGGCCCCACTGAGCACAGAGCTGGGGGGTCTTCTCCCTGTGACACGGGTGGGGGGTGGTTTACAAAAGAGGGATCGGCGGAGACCTCACAGGGTGATCTGATTGTGAATTCCTCCCTGGGAGGTTGGGGTGGGTAGTCACGCCCCAGGCCTATAACTTCTTTAGTGACGAGTTATCTTCACCCTAATTGAGCCCTGCCCACTGTTTAGGTTAATGCCTCTTTGCAGCGCCCCCTCTCA